>PVIW01012987.1:0-29463 GCA_004026585.1 Noctilio leporinus | reverse complement strand
CTATATTTTTCTCCAGGACCTTTATGGTGGCACTGCTTATGTTTAAATCCTTTATCCATCTTGAGTTTATTTTGGTGTATGGTGTAAGTTGGTGGTCTAGTTTTATCTTTTTGCATGTTGCTGTCCAGTTCTCCCAATACCATTTGTTGAAGAGACTGTTTTTACTCCATTGGATGTTCCTTCCCCCTTTGTCAAATATTAGTTGACCATAGAGTTCTGGGTTAATTTCTGGGCTCTCTATTCTGTTCCATTGATCTATATGTCTATTCTTATGCCAGTACCATGCTGTTTTGATGACAGTAGCCTTGTAGTATTGTTCGAAGTCCGGGATTGTGATTCCTCCTACCTTGTTCTTCTTTCTCAAGATTGTGGTGTCTATTCGTGGGCGTTTTTGGCTCCATATAAATTTTTGAAGTATTTTTTCTATTTCTGTGAAGTCTGTCATTGGTATTTTAATTGGGATTGCATTGAATATGTAGATTGCTTTGGGTCGTATGGACATTTTAATGATGTTAATTCTTCCCATCCACGAACATGGTATATGCTTCCATTTATTTGTGTCTTCCTTGATTTCTTTCTGTAGTTTTCTGAGTACAGGTCTTTTACCTCCTTAGTTAAGTTGATTCCTAGGTACTTTGTTTTTCTTGTTGCTATGGTAAATGGGATTTGTTTTTCCACTTCTATTTCTGTTGTTTCATTATTGGTATACAAAAATGCTTTTGATTTCTGGATATTGACTTTATACCCAGCTATTTTGCTAAATTTGCTTATTAGGTTGAGTAAATTTTTGGTGGAGCCCGATTGTGTAAATTCTAAGAGGTGATTGTGCCATGCACAGCCTTGAAAGGTACTTATTACTCTCCCTACTGTGTAGATGAAGAAATGGAACTGTCTTGGCCAAGGCCACAGCGCTAGTTGTCAGTGATGCCCAGGTGAACGAAACCTGATTGCTTAGCTCTTCCAGCTGATAGACTCCTGGAGGACAGGAAATCTCTGAAACCCCCAGGTCCCTGGCTCTGAAGCTGGTACATCATAGGCCCTCAGAACACCTGGAGTAAAAAGAGAGTGGAGGATGTGACTAAGGGAGAGAGATTCAGACATTTGCTAGGGCCCTGGTGACCCAAAGGAAAGATGATGCATCAGTGAGTGCACTGCGGGCTGGTGGGTGAATGCATGGTTGGCTGATCTCTCATCATTGCCCTTTTTGTTGCAGATTTTATTTTGCGATTTTAACCTCCAGCCCAGGCTACAGAGAATGAAGGATATGAGGTGACAGAACCAGTTTGGAGCAGGGAGGGAGGAGAAGGAAATCCAGGGACTTGCCAGGACTTGTCTGGGCACATCCTAGTCAATGTCAGCCCAGCTGTACCTGGAAGCTCAGGGGTTTCTTTTCTTCAGTCAGAACCAACATTTACTGAAAATGTACTTTGTGGCTTTGATACTTAGCAGAGTTATTTCATTTAGTGCCCTCAGAGCACAGCAAGGCTGTATTCTTGCTGTAGTAAGAAAAGGACTTCTCAGAGGAGCTAGTTACTTGTCCAAGGAGCAAGAAAAAAATTTTTTTTTTAATCTTCACCTGAGGATATGTTTTTTACATAATTAATTTTTAGAAAGAGAGAAACATCAATCAGTTGCCTCCCACACATACCTCGACTGGGGTTCAAACCTGAAACTCAGATATGTGTCCTGACGGGATTGAACCCAACACTTTTGGTGTATGAGATGATGCTCCAATGACATGAGCCACCCAGCCAGGGCTGAGAAGTGCTTTTTGCCTTGAGTGCCCCTCATTTCCATGCATCCTACTCATTTCCAGTTGCTTAGGTAAGCACCTTTCCCCTTGTAATATAGATTATTTATCACCATCTGCATTCTGTGCTGGGATCCCTCGACCTTCTAAATGATTTTTAAAATTATGTATACTTTGGTTCACTCTTTGTGCTGTAAATTTCTAGGGTTTTGACAAATGCATAGTGCCTGTTCTGTGATCACAGTATCATGCAGAAGAGTTTCGTCACCTTAAAAAAACAAACTCATGCGGTACCTATTTAACCCTCTCAACCCTTTCCTACCAAACCTCTGTCAATCACTGATCTTTTCATTATCTCTATACTTTTGCCTTTCCCAGAACATTATGTCATTGGAATGATACAGTATGTGGCCTTTTCAGATTGGCTTTTTTCCACTTAGCAATGTTCACTTAAAGCTCATTCATGTCTTTTAGTGAATTGATAGCTTATCATTTTTAAAAAAGATTTTTATTTTATTATTTTTGAGAGAGGGGGGAAGGCAGAAAGGGAGAGAGATATCAATGTATGGTTGCCTTTCACCTGCCTCCAGCTATGGACCTGGCTGGAGACCTGGCTTGCAACCTGGTCATGTGCCCTGGCTGGGGAATTGAACCTACGACCTTTGGGTTCACAGGCTGGCGCCTTATCCACTCTGCCACCAGCCAGGGCTGATAACTTACAATTTTAAAAAACTATGGAATAATATCCCATTGTGCAAATGTATCATAGTTGTTTATTCATTCAATGTTCTATCGAAGGAACATCTTGGGTGCTTCCAGTTTTGGGAGATTATATATTAAGCTGCTATAAATATTCTTGCCCATTTTTAAATTGTCCTTTGCTTTTCAAGTAGTCTATTAAGGCTATAAATGTCAAGTTTCAGTTATTTTTTCCATCTATTATTTCTTCAATGACTTCATGATTTTTGCTTTGTAATTTTTTTTAAACATAATAAAATATATCTGTGTTTTCTGTTATGGTTTCTGGGCACCCTGTCTTGCTCAGATTGGTTTTCTCTGTCCCAAGGTTAAAAAGTGTTCTTCTGAATTTCTCTTCTACATTAAGGAAGAATGCCTGGATTTCAGAAAAAGCGATAAAAATGCTGAAAAATAACAAAGGGAATGGGGGATAGTGAGCATTTTGCCTCTGAATTCTGAGGGGTCCATCATGTGGGCTCTCTGGAATCAGCTGTAAGGGTTTTCCTAGGGTCTCTTCCGACACTGTACTTCTAAGAGCAAGGAATTATGTGGCATGATTTTAAAGAAGAAAAACCAGGCCCCAGGGTTGTTTCATGAGTTCATCCATCCCATTCCTGTATTCCTTTATTTGTATGCTCCATATTTATCTCCCTTCTGGCACTGAGGCCCTGTGGGCAAGCAGGAAAGCATGTAAGAAGAGAGGAAGGAAGGAAGGAAGGAGTATTGACTATTTTCCATTAACTCTCAAATTCCACATTAAAACATTTTTGACTGGTCATGAAAAAATTCATGTTTTAAAGCCCCAATGTTGGGGACTGATAATGAGTTAACTCATGTTTGCACTTGCATTAGCTTATGCAGTTTTAAAAACTGAGTAATATAGGATTTTTAAAAAGTTTTCTTAATCATGTTCAATTGCGTTTATTATAAAAATTATTTTTCTAGATATTACGGGTTTTATCACAGTTTTAGGGTTGCAAAAATTTCAAATATGGCACATTGTGATGGTGAATAATTTTAAATTGAATTATACACAGATGCTTTTCCTGATTGTCCAAGTGACTTTGAAGTATATAGCAATGATGTAGGAGATGACAGTCTATCAGAAGATAGTTATGAAGCTAACATTAGACCACCAAAATGGCATAAAAGAAATGTGATAGAATCTAATTGTGAAGGTGATTTTGAAGAAGAGTGGACAGAAAATGACATTACACCAACCTTGGAGGATTATACAACTATTTCTGATGGAACTGTTGAACCTGGAAGTCCATAGAATATCAGTGAAGTGACAGCTTTACTTTTTGATAATGATTTGTTTTACTTAATTGCTTCTCAAACCAATTTATACCACCACCAAATGGAAAAACTTTATAAGCCATCTGTTAAAACTTTACCATGGACAGCAGTTACCAATAGTAATATAAAGAAGTTTCTCAGTTTATTGATATTAATGGGACAAACAAAAAAATCATATTGGAGAGATTACTGGTCAACAGACCCTTTGCTGGAAATGCTTATATTTCCTAAAACTATAACCAGAATGAGGTTCGAGCAAATCCTTTACATTTTTTCACCTTAGTGATAATTTACACGCTCCATCTAATGAAGCTAGACATTACAGAATTAGGCCCCTTTTGGATTACCTTATTCCAAAATTTCAGTCTTTGTATAGACCTAAATAAGAGTTATCCCTAGATGAAGCAATGATACCATATATAGAGGGTGTGTTAGCTTCAGAAAGCTTCATTTCAATACATTATGTATAATAAAGTATGTTGAAGTTTATTTATGAGATAATTATTATGAAAATGTGTTATTTTCATATTCAGTTATGAAAAAATAGCTGGTAACATAGGATAAAGTTGTATAAAATTGCTGGCCAACCATGTGTTAAGTTCTTCTCTATTATGCTGTAGGTCCTAGGTTGCTAACCTTGTTGGACCACATCCCCAGGGCTCCCTTGCTTTTTGGTCTTTCCCTGGAGTTGGCCCATTATATACACTATCTGGGGATTGGATATTGGGAGGAAAGGAGGTGGGAGCATTGATGATCCCTCTGACCCTCCACCGGCTGGATTTTCCTTCTGGCAGCAGCCATATCCACAGCTCCTGTCTGGCAGCCCCTCGTCCAGGGCTTCAGCTTTCACCTGGGTACCTATAACACCATTTCTTCCCCTGCAGGTGTGGGACCAGCTTCCTTCTGTTGAAAATTGCTGTGGACATCCTCCTCTCTTATTACTTATAGGAAGTCACTCATGCCTCTGCAAATAGTAACTTCATTAAAAAGCCTTTCAAAAATCCCAGCGGTATGTGCGCTCTGTTTTTGCCTAGACTCTGACAGGCCCTTAAAGGGGAGAAAATAGGGAAGGAAAGAAAAGAAGGCTTCTCAGAAGAGCTAATGCAAGCCCCGAAGGAGCAATTGCCACTATTTCCTTCACCCACTGAGGGACAGGAGGATGGCCTGAGTCACCCCTAACTGTTCTGTGGTTAGCAGCTCTGTCCTCTGTAGGCTCCTCTGTGCTTGCTTCTATTTGGACAGGAATCCTTGATAAAGTGGAATTATCCATTTATATGTCTGTCTCCCACACTGGATTGAAAACTCAAAGGCAAAGATTTGGTTGTGGCCATTTCTGCATCCTGTCTGCTTCCCTCAGGCTGCCAGGCACGGAGGTGGCCTCCTGTGGTTCACGTGGAGAAGGAAGGCAGGCTTCTTCCACAGGGGAGTCCTACAGGCTCACTTTTCTAGAATCTACTCCCTTCCTAGGAGCTGGGACCAACTCAGAAGCCTCTTGCCAGGCTCTGAAGGCCAAAAATATTTGACAGTGATGATCCTGGAAGGTGACTAAGGTACTGACTCAAGAAAATCAACTTCCTCTTCCAAGATAATTGCCTAATCCGTTATCCAGTTGTTTTACCCAGACAAACCCGGCCTCCTGCTCACCTGCTGCCTGTGTGTGCTTCCTGAAGGACTGCCAGTTTGGCTCAAACACCTTTTTTGTGTTCTCGTACACTTCTGTTCTGAGGCTGTGTTAGGTGTTATCCTAATGATCTGTGCTATAGCCCCTCAATGCCTTGACCATACCTGGGCCGCCCCCAGGGACCCCATGCTCCCATCTCCAAAGCTGGAGACAGTTGTTTGAAATTGGGGCTGCCCCAGAAAATCTGGGATGTATACTCATTATTATAGGACCAATACTAATCCTTGATCCATTTTCAGTTTAAATAGTTACCTCACACAAATGGAAATATCCACTGTCGTATGGGAAGCAAACCTTGTCAACAAACCTCATTCAAGTGTGTCTGACAGTTGTTTTTACAGGCAGGGTGACCGTATTCCTACAATTTTCTAATGCAGTGTTATTTCAAATGGTCCATTGGTGGAAACATGTTTAATGCTAAATATTATTTTTATGTTGTCATATATTGTTTTCTATGAATACTTTATTGGTAACTAATAAAGTATGATGGTTTCTACACCACTGTGGAGTTTCATTTAGGATTACAGACCAGGTGACAATGTCAGCCACCCCCCAAGCTCTGGAGTCATCCCAGCCCAGAAGCTGGATAATGAGTGGAGGAGTCTCGAGAAGATCCCACCCACTTGGGTCTTCCCAAATGGAAGACAAAGCATCCCCTCTACACCGGATCTGAATTTCTGATCTACGAATTCATGCATATAAGAAAAATTGGTTTTAGAACAAAAAAACAAAAGCAAAAACAAAATATCACCCCACAACCCAATTCACCAGTAACTGGAGTACAACTCTTCTAAGACCATTTTCCTTCGTTTTTAATGTTTGAGAATACAGTGGCCACTAAAGCTTTGGTTGAAGGATTTATCTCCCTCTAGACTTTCCAGGACAAAACATTCCAGATATTTTAGTGTTTGGAGGTCCCCCTTCCACAAAGAGCAGAGTTATTTCAACTATGCAGGGCCATGCCCCTCCCAGTGGGGAAGCTCTTTGCTGTGCAAAGGGAAAGGAATCCACAGGGAGAGAGAGAGAGAGAGAGAGAGAGTCAGTCTCAGTGGTAGACCAGTTGCCTCAGAAAATCACCCTGGATTTCAACCATGCTTCCTGGCATCCTGGCTCTAGGACTTTTCCGGGGACTGACACATTCTCTGATGCACTCTCAAGGGCTTGCAGTCACAGCTTCATCCTCTGCCAAAGGCCAGGCTTATGAGCTGTCAAGGTGTGGTGCTACATTTTCTAGGTTGCTGAGCTGTGTGTGACTGATCAGGTACCTGGGCTTGGGATTGGTTCAGGAGAGGAGTACTTAAGTCTGACTGTCAAATTTAAAATGTTCATCACAATCAAGAGGCCTCAGCCAGTAGATGTATTTTTTGTTTCATAGCTTTAGAGATAGAAACCAGTATTTACTATACATCTCCAGATAGGAAAGATGTGCTTGTGTCAGCATCAAAAGCAGTAGCTCCCTGAGGATTGATCTCCTACCCACAGTCTCCCACCCATGATCCCAAGTCATGCGACTCATCCAGGAGTCCGTTGAGAACTCTGCTCTGATAAATGCCCCAAACCCTACAAATTTTGCTTAACTCCATTGGGTCACCCAGAAACACCCTTCCCCCTTACTTGTTTAAAAACCCATGGTCTTCTAGTTTCAGTGTCAGTTTTATCTCCACTTTCAGCATGTTTTCAGCCAAAGTCTAAATCAGAGTGTTCAAATCTTTTCTAGCCTGTGACACTGTTGAGAGGGTTGTATGGGAGAGAAAGGGGAGAGAGAAAGGAAGGGAGCGGGAGAAGGAATTTCTGTGTAGGGAATAGAAGTTGAAATTGTTTAAAACTTATTCCACTAGTTCTGGAGCCATAAACTTCACTAAAAACCATTCTTTTACAATGACTGAAGGACAGTCAGTTGAGGACCTTTAATATCATTTTTAAAAAAGATTTATTATTTTTAGAGAGAGGGAAAAGGAGAGAGGCTGAGAGGGAGAGAGACATCAATGAATGGTTGCCTTTCATCTGCCTCCAGCTACAGACCTGGCTGGAGACTTGGTTATGTGCCCTGGCTAGGGAATCAAACCAGTGACCTTGGGGTTCGCAGGCCAGCACCTTATCCACTGTGCCACCAGCCAGGGCTTACTGTCATTTTATAAAGTAATTTACTACGTGAATTTTGAAAGAAATCAAACAATACATGATAGCTTTGGGCATGGATTCCCCTTAATCCTGTACCTGAGAAACATTTATGATACTTTTAAATGGCTCTTTGGCTTTAGAATATATTCTGTGTTCACTAAGAAGTAGAATCACCTTTATCTCAAACCTTAAATGTACAATATTTACCAAGCATGTTTATTAGAAGGTGATCTATTTACTTAATTTAAATATTGTCATTATAAAATGCTGGACAGTAAAGCAGTTCAGAGCCTGCCTCATCTTTCAGTTACCCTCTCTTCCAATTTCTTGCCTCTGCCGACTCGAGTCATCATGCCTCAGTTTCCCCACTCCATCTCTCACCCTGGTAGATGGAGTGGGGCATTTTGGACTTAGCTGGACTCAGATCTACAAGTGCATTAAAGGCCACAGCAAAGCTATCCAAGCCCAAGGCTCCACCCAACCACTGAAGGACAATTTTGGAAATAGCAAATGTTTCTTCTTTCTTCTCATTCTATCCACACTCTCCTCCTTTTCAGGAACCAGTTAGTTAGCTCATGGATGAGCCCTGCTTTGTGACTTTCCTCGAGGGTTCAGCAAGGCCCACACCCAACCTCTGCCTCCCCTGGCGGGCCAGCTTTACCTCCCACATGCATTCTCTGATGTTGGGGTCACTTAACATCCACACCATGCAATTTAGTTCCTGATTACATGCTGTCAAGTGCGCCGACAATTATGTCACAGGTGTTAGTCCTGCCTTTACTATGAGAAGCTCCAGAAAAACGTCCTCCTTCTCTTTGACGACAGCTCCTGGCACCATGCTTTGCTCACAGCAGGCTCTCAATAGATAAACACTTGCCTTGACATCAAGATTTTCCTTGTGCAGGGGTGAGCAAACTCAACAACCAACCCCTGCAGGCCTGGCTCTGAGCCAAGGCTCAGCCCCTGGCTTCCCCCGAGGTGTCCAGGTGTCCGGCAGGGCAGTGAGGCAACAGTGCATTCCATAGACATGCCCAAAGCATGTCCGGAAGGCCTCTCTGGCCTCTCCTAGCCCTTGTAAATCCCGTTTCTTTGGGACTCCCTCCTCCCCCAGTCCCTCCCCAGTACCCCTCCTAGAATTTAATTTGAGGTGTTTTTTGAAAAGGGTGTTTTTCCTCCCCCGCACCATCTGACATTTAAAGTGGTAAGTTGGATGAATGAATTGGTAGACTAAATATAGGAGGGTGAGTATAGATCAGTGGGTGATTAAAGATTAAAAGAATGAACCAGGGCAGCTCAGTTGGTTAGAGCATCAGCCTGATACCCAGGGTTGTGGGTTTGATCTCCCATCAGGGCACATGAAGAACCAACCAATGAATGCATATCCAAGTGGAACAACAAATCGGTGTCTCTTTCTCTCTTTTTCTCAAATCAATCAATAATAAAAAAACATAAAATGAATCAACAATAAAAAAAAAGAAAATGAACCAGGTATGCCCTCCCTGTATTTTGTTTCGCAGAGGACAAAGATTACTGCTTGTTTAAGGCCCCAGTGGGATTCTGCTGACTCCATAGGGTGAAATGTTTTCAAAATCATTGTCTAAAATTTGTAACTTGGAAACTAGAATATTTATGAAGGTGTAATCAAAAAACAGCAACACACAAGGGTAATTCTAGGTAGACTTGGCTACGTACAAACATATTCATTTCTACCTAGTTGCTAGGTAATACATTTTTTGAAATGCTCAATGTTTTCATTCACCACCTATATTAGAGGTCCGTTATTTCCCTCGAATGAAAGCAAAATCTGTCTGCTATCACCATCAATATTCTTTAACCTTGAACTTGAAGGAAGCTTTTAAAGAAAAAGGGCTGGGAGCGCTTTAAGATCCTGGGTAGTTTCTCAACTTCAGCTGCAAGTTTGAATAGCCTGGGGAGACTTTTAAAATCTTGATGGCCAGGTTGCACTTCCAATTTATTACATTAGAATCTCTGGAGGTAGGGCCCAGGCATCGGCATTTTTTCCCTTTTTTCATATTTTTCTTTTCAAGATTTCTCTTTTATGGTTTGGCATCCCTGTTGTGAAAGCTCCCCAAGTGAGTCTCATGTGCAGTCAAAGCAGAACCGCTCACTTTAACCCCCACGCAGCTGAGGCTAATGAAAAAGAGGGTTTGTTACATTCCCTGCAAGAGTCAAGTCTGACGCCAGCCTCTGCCCTCCCTCTGGTCTCCACCCTTGGCTACCTCTGGGCAGTCAAGGATGGCTCACAGGCGTGTCCGAGAGGATCCTAGTTCAGGTGAGCAACACTACCATTTTGTGAAAGGTGTGCTTCCCACTCACAAACTTTGAACTGCACTTCTGTGCCGAAAAGGGAGTTACAGGAATTAAGGGAAGCAGCCAGTTGAAATAACTCAGGAGGAGGCTGCAAACTACTCTGAACCAGAGTTGGCCATTCTCCCAAATCGCCGGAAAGCTGGGAAATGACAAGCTGTGAGGCCACCCCAGCCCCGGTCAGTGAACATGCCTGTCCCCACATCCCACCCCCAACTTTTGCACTCTGTTGCCAGTGAAAAACCTACCACAGTTGGCCCAGGGGGTCGTTTTCTCTTCCTACTGCCGCAGCTTTGAAAAAGCACACTTCCCTTGACCCTGGCCTACGTTTCTGTTTTTGACAGTTCGGTTTCTGGGTTGGGTCATTTCATGGAACCACTTGGAAAAACAGTGTGTGGAGATGCCCACCAAAAGAGGATCTTTTCCTGGAATTTGGCAACAGTTGGGTGTGAACAGGGGGGCAGATCTCGCCATCTTCCATCGCACCTGTTAATCTGTCCGATGCCGGCTCACTGGCCGGGGCTCCTATAGTGGGTTGAATCAAAAGACTTGCACACAACACCAGTGGGTTGCAGTTATGTATTCAGTTTCCTAAGTATTGGAATAACAGGGCACTGGGAAGGGGAAGAGAAACACTGGAAGAGCTAGCTGCCTGGCTGGAATAACTACTTCTACTAAGTCATGGTTTCCTACCTACACTTTACAAGATCATCTTCCTACAGGAGAATCGGCTCCCGCATGGGTAGCACGCGCTGCAAGGGTTGCAGGGGTCACATGGGTTGCAGGGGCTGCAGGGGCTGCAGGGGCTGCAGGGGCTGCAGGGGTTGCAGGGGGAAGTGCAGGGGTAGCACGGAGACTCGATCTTGACGCAACTGCCGAGCCCGTAGGAGTAGGTGACGTCCTTCTCGTCCACGCACGGGGGCAAGCTGAACTCTTTGCAGATGTTCATGTAGCTGTACTTTTTCGACCCGAGGCAGTCATACCTGTTCTCCCGCTCGGCTGACACACACACCTTTCCGTCCTTCACTCGAACTTTTACTTGATCAGGTTCAAAGCCGCACACGTTCACCGATCCTAAAATGTTACTGCTACAGCAAGAGGAGGCCAGAATTCTGTTTGTTGTTCTTCTCAGTCTGGAATCGAGAAAACGGGAAGAATAGGCAGAAGAAGCTCAGACCCCAGAACTCAGACATGGCTTGAGAAGCAATGTTTTGATCTTTCTCTATGTATTTTTTAAACAGCATAAGTAAGCAGGAGTTATTGTAAAAAATCAAACTTTACAGAAGTGTATAAAGTAAAAAAATAAATAAGTAAAAGGCCTCTCCTGTAAATCACAATCCTTGTAGGTAAACCCCTGTTAACAACAGATAAATGCTTGGCCTTCCGTACCTTTCTCTTGCATTTAAATTCCAGCACCTACTCGTACCAGTTAAGGAAACTTGATAGGTTCCTTAACCACTCTGTGCGTCAGTTTCCTCAAATGCAAAATGAAAATAATAATAGTACCTATATCATAATATTGGAAGTTTCAATGAAATCATGTATTTTGATTAACATTTGCTTAGCACATTATAAAAGTTGCTTAATTATTACCATGATCATTATTATTGCTACTATTCTATGTAGACCCTTAGAGGTTTTCTTTTTTTTTTTAAGATTTGACTTCTTTTTAGAGAGAGGGGAAGGGATGAAGAAAGAGAGGGAGAGAAACATCAGTATGGGGGTGTATGGTTGCCTCTCATACACCCCCAGCTGGTACAATTCTTTGTACCACACTCTGTGGCCCCTGGAGTAGCAAACATAGATCTCTGTGGTTCCTGTAGTGTTGCCTTGTTTCTGCTCAGCAGTCCTGTGTATGAATCCTTTATGATAAAAGAACAACAACAACAACTCACACTCCTTGATCATTTCTGATATGTCAAGATGTAGTAAAGTGAAGTGCTTAAGATTAAAAGCACTGGCGTTGGAACCAGACTATTTAGCTTCAAATCTTAACTCTGCCATGTGGACAAGTTACCGAATCTCAGTTGCCTCAGTTTCTTCATCCGTAAATTTGGACCTAATTCTAGGGTTTTTGTAAGGATTAAATCAGTTAATGAATGGAAAGTATATTAGTGCCTACCACATGATTAAGGTATTGGGTTTTGTCTCCCCCCTCCCCCCACAATGTGGTGTGGAAAGTGCTAAGTTGGTAAAGGCATTGTTTCATTTAATCTTCACAATAAACCTTCAATGGAGATGTAATTATCACTGTTTTATAGATGAGGGGTAGGTAAAAGTGGTGAATGCTAAGTCTGGATTCAAAGTCAGGCCTGTTAATGCCAAAGTTATGATTTTAACCATCAGTTGGACTGAGCTCTCAGTCTTTGCAGCCTGGTGTGGGTCCTGTGGGCTCTGGCCTCCTTTGGGTCCATTTTCAAATTGTCTGATCCTTCCAAAGAGAACTTAATGCTCTGAAATGGTCTTCTTTTTCTCCCTTAATGTAATATCAACAACAGCAGCAACACCAACAACAAAACTGTGTTCTAAGAGCTGCTCCTGGCAAACCTTGCATCCATCAGTCTCCAAAGGAAGGCTGTGGAGGATGTGCTTCCACTTTGAGGAGTCTGGACTCAATGATTGGGTTATTGGTTTGAGATATATTTTCAATTCTTACTTTTCATGCTGAATTTTGTTTATACTCTTCTTTTTGTTAAGTTATACAAATTCATTGTAGAAAACTCAGAAAATGTAGATTAGGAAAAAGATGGTATGCAATTCTATATAACACTGAACATTTTGGAGTCAGACATCCTTCTCTCTTTGTGTGTATCTATTTCTATATACATATAAAGTTTTGTGTGTATTCTTATGAAATCATGCTATATGTGCTTTGAAGCTGTATTTTTTTACTTGATAAGCCCTAACATGATTGGTTGAACAATGGGAGCCCTTGTACTGAAGGTTATAAATGAAGGTTGTTGGTGACTAATCCTAAAATGATCTAATAGAATGCTTTTCTGCAAGACACTGAGGCCAAAAGAAGATTGGCAGACTTACTGCAATGTCTGATTCCATGTGTAAGACACAGGCCCCTGCAGGAGCTGGATCTGGGAGCCAGGTCTGCAAGCCACAGCCAACTGCCAGGCACATCTCCTCCTTATTGCAACCTGAGTCTCGAGCCACAATTTCATGTAGTTTATTGCTTAGATTTCCCCCTCTTCCTCTATTTCCATCATTCTGTCCATTTGCTCCCGTAGCACCTGCATGGGTCTCTCTCCAGTGTGGGTCTTCAGGGAGTTGCCTAAAAAGTTTGACAAGGTCCAGTTTCTTCTTCCTTTTGCTTCTAGGTCAGAGGTTATCAGTGGGAATGTGTGGGTTTAGAAGAAATTGCCAGAGCCACATTTTACTCATCAAACTCAACTCTGAACTTGCAACCTCCCACCTAGCGATGTCCCCGTCATCCCACGTGGGATTTTCTGAGGCTCTGTGGGGATTGCCTCCCATACTTGTCATGAGTGTGGAGCTTAACCACAGTGAACATGGGGAATCAGGCCCCTTTTGATCTGTCATCTATAAAACAATTATCACTGTTTTATAGATGAGGGGTAGGTAAAAGTGGTGAATGCTAAGTCTGGATTCAAAGTCAGGCCTGTTAATGCCAAAGTTATGATTTTAACCATCAGTCGGACTGACCTCTCAGTCTTTGCAGCCTGGTGTGTGTCCTGTGGGCTCTGGCCTCCCTTGGGTCCATTTTTTTGAATTGCCTGAAAGAGGCAAAAGCCTCTTGGGAAAGCTGGGGTGAAGTGAATGGACAGACAATGTCTGTGTCTGCCACTTCTTCTCCCTACTGAAACTGAATTCCACCTGAATGTACGATCGAGCTTCCAAATGTGATACATACTGCCCGTAGCAATGATGAGCGATATAACCAGCCATCTTCACAAAGATACAAATCACATTCAGCCTGGTGGTGCATAAAGTAATGAAGACATCAGAAAGGCCTTTGTTTACTCAAGAGCAAAAGGAAGTAGGCCTTTCTCTAGTTGTCCTTGAAGTGTTTTGATTTGTCTCCTAATTTAGACCCCTTCCTAAGACATATTAAACTGGATTCCTCCTTTCTAACATATTTTTCCCTTTTTCTTCTTTCTTCTCCCTCTAGCCTTCTTTTTCTACCTTGTCTCTCTTCTCCAGACCTTTGGTTGGTAGTGAAGGACAATGTCACCCTGCAGGAGCGGAGTAGTACAATGCAGGTATATCTGAGTCCCCAACAGAACTTGTTGAGGCAGGTGGCTGGGTCCCACCTTCAGGGTTTCTGACTCAGCAGATCAGTCAGAGAAGCTGAGAATTTGCATCTCTAGCAAGTCCCACGCGGCGCTTTCATTGCTGGTCCAGGGAAGTACTGACCAGACTAGGCAAGCCTGGATTCATGTCCGGAATGTCCCACCTCCTGGTGACCAAGGACATGGCCGCTGAGTCTGTTTTATTGTCTATAAGATAGCCAAGATAGTGCAAGGATAAATGGAGTGGAAGTTTGAGGGGTGTAGTTTCACCCAATAAAGAATAAGTCAATCAGGCTGTACCAGGTTCCGGTGTTACATTTATATCCCAAAATTTGAGGCTTAAGTGACTAAGTGCCAAGTCCTGTATTATTAAACAAGGTCAAACCAAATGGTGGCCATGTACTTGGCCTAGATGGACAGCAGCTCCTACCCCTGCAGTCCTGGGATGACTGGGCTCAGAGACCTGTGAGTAGGAAGAGATGTGATGAGAGGGGACCAAATGGCCCCACTGGCTTCCCCAGGGGGAAACAGGAGAGCTCTCCTGTTGGGGAAAAGCCAGCCTTTTGCCAGCCATAAAGCTGCCAGGCTTCTCCTCTTTGATGAAGCCATGGCATCTGAGCCAGGGAATGAGGGGAATGAAAAGATTTCCCTGAGGGTGCAGAACTGGACTGAGTGCTGCTAAATGGGCAAAGAAGTCTCTGTGAGGGATGAGTATCATCAGCCTCAAGAGTAGGAGTGATCCAATGAAAACCTCATTCTCCAAGTATGAAGGGGTAAACCAGAAAATAAACGCAAAGGCAGAATTTTGAGGTTTTCAGAAGATGGGACGCCCCTTGTGTGGAGATGTTCAAGGGAATTTTTTGTTGAGATGCAGGCCAATACAGCAGTGAGTGGAGGGACATGCAGTCTCAGACCAGTGTCCAGGTGACAGTAAAGGTGCAGGGTTGGGGCCCCTGCACTCCTGTGGTGTGGCTGCTCATTGAGGTTCACTTATCCATCAAGGCTGCTACCAGGAGTTAGTGCAGCAATGGGGCATCACTGATTAGGCAGTAAGTTCCCAGCAGCAGGACCAAGTGCTATTGCTTGTCTTTCCGGCTTCAGTACAGAGGACAGGAGCTCACGAAGTGTGGTGGTGGATGAGGTGCTCACCTAGTCGTGTTGGTGGCACAGCTTCTTGCAAAGGAAACTGAATTCAGTTACCTCAGTCCTTCTCAGCTCAGAAGAAAAGGCTGGAAACATCAGGGAAACAGCTGGTGTGTCCCCTGCTGTGTGAAAGTTAATTTGGTGGGGAAAAGAGACTATCCAAGAAGCTAAAGAAACAAAAACACTTATAGGGTCCCTACCAGGGAAGATACTGCTGACAATGTCTCTTGAAGCAGCAGCTGCTCGGTAAACAATGAAAACGTAACACCCACATGCACACCAATATGCACACACATGCAGGCACATACATCAATCAAATGACACACTGGAATGCTCAAGAATTCTTGGGAATTAAATTGCCGGCCAAACTTTCTTATCAGTTATTAAAGGGTCACCCAGAGACAGAGCAGATGGACTCCCACACAGAAAAACCATTCCACTGGGGCCATGGCAACTCAGACCACGGAATCTTACTTTCTGGTTTATCAAAGAACCTTCTGGACCACATAGCCTGGCATCTGAAAGGACACATCACTTCTAAGCTAACTGCAGCATTCTTTAAAGGAGTAAAGAGGTCATGTGAATATGATTTTTAAACTCAAAAAGCCTTGGGCTACGTTTCACATGAAAAGTTGTTTTAAAAATTGAATTAACGTGATATTTCTGGATCTATTTAGTCACGAATTGGGAATTAGCTAAGAAATAAGAAAAAAGAAAGTAGGCATTTTACTGGAAAAAAAATATTAACAATGAGAGAGTCCTCTGGGATTGAGACTAGATAAGAGTTTGACATTTTCATCCATATTCAGGAAAATTGAATATTTAGGCTTGCAGGTGATGCTAAGCCCTTTTAAATAGTGAAATGTCAAGTTGTCAGAAATGGAGCATGCAAAATGGTATGAATGTTCTGGAGGAAAAGTGGCTGAAAGCAGATACAAGGGGGCAAATCTGAGGCCATTTCTTAAATGAATCTATCAGTTTAGACACCTGGAAATTAATGTAAAGACATCACCAGCTTCATGTACTGCCGTAGGACTGAAAAAAGTCGCTAAAATCCAGACCTTGTCAGGGAAAGTACCACAAACCATAGGAAGCATTACCATAGGAAATAACTAACTATGGGTTATGCTTGAAGTTGTGTCTACTGCACACCAAGAAATTGAGTTCCTTGAGGAGGTGGTGGGTGCCCAGTGATAAAGAACAGAGAGGCACTCTCCCTGGGGAGAGTCTGGAGCGTAGGGATAGCCAGGAGGAGACAAAAGTCAAAAATAATCAAGAATTCAAAGGTTAAAGGCAGAGAGAAGATAGATCTGCTCACCGTTCATTTACATAAAATATTACAAAAGAATCCTTGGCTCAATGTGCATAATTTTTGTATCTTGATACTCTAAAGGAGTAAACATAAAAATTAGTTCAAGTTGAGTATAGATAAGTTTATAGGCAACAGCCCCATCTCGGACTGTTAAGGTAGGTTTGTTGCTGACCTTTGGTGACCTATGACCTGGACAATACTTGCCTTATTGCCCTTTCCAGGGAAACACCACTGTCACCGTTGCCAAGGGTTTCTCTTTGTCTCACTATCTATCTACTTAATCCATTATTTTATCATTAGAACAGGACAATGTTGTTTAAAGATACAAACTTGCAATGAATAGTAGATAACTTCCAGAGATCTAATATTAGCACAGTAAAGTGAACATAGATAATAATATTGTATTATAAGCACTAAATTTGCTAAGGGACTAGAATGTAATTATTCAGACCACTAAAAAGAAATGATAATTATGTAATGTGATTGAGGTGCTAATTATCACTACAATGGCAATCGTATTAAAATACATAAATATATCAAATTAACATGTTGTACACCTTAAATGTATTTAATGTTATACACCTGAAATGTATTTAATGTTATAGATACATCAAATATAGTTCAACAAAAGTATCTGTCATCTATTTATGTGTATCTTTAAAAATAGTAGTATATTACATTGTCTTTCTGTACCTTGCTTTTTTTACTTAGTACATCAATACACAAAATGTATTGATTGCTTCATCAATCATTTTTGCGTTTACATTATCAGTCCAATGTGTGGATAAACCAAAATTTATTTCACCAGGGAACTGGGTTTTCAACCATTTTTTTTTCAACAATAGTATCAGACTAAATGGCATATGTAGAAAGTCAAAAAATGAAGGCTCTCTTTAGGCCAAAAAAGAAAATGTAATCAAACAAAAATTTTTAATGACTTTTTAAAATTACCTAATTCAATTAAAACCCTTTCAACTCTGTTCTGAAAGCTGAGACTCTCAGTTCTGTAATTTATTTGCGTAACCTTTACCAGAGTTGGAGGGAGAGGCCAACATAATAGACCCAGCTCCAGATGAATTTTAAGCCTTCCTCTGAAGTTGGGGAATGGGAGCAAGGTTTTCCTACAAAGCCCAGGAAATGCCTCTATTGTTCAATTTGCTCCCCTGCTCTTAACGCCTCTGGTAAACGTTAAGGATTTGATCAACTATTATTACTTCTCCTGGAGTTGTTTCCGTGAGTCCAAATACACTCAAATCACTGTATTCATAACTAGAAAAAATGTGTCATTCGCCGCTTCCAATAGCTTTTTAACGACACCCCCTGTTTTTTCCCCTCATTAAGGCCACGTTATTTATCCCGTTGGCATTCCTGCTCTACACCAACAACAACCCTGCCATTGACATCACGACATTGTCTTTCGAGAATCTTATCATTCCTATTAGAGACCCATTTACTCGTCTTTTCTTAAATCTTTGCTAAGCCACCAGAGTCATTATCTTGAACCCTCTTTATCTTTGTTCAAATATCGATTGTCACATCCCTCCCCTTATTCCCACTCATAAGGCTCATAACGCCAACTATAAAAATCTGAAAAAAGGTCTTCTTACTTGGCAAGCTCTCTCTTTTCATCTTCTATGGCTCTAATGGCTTTCCTCTCCAAACTTCTGAGCGATGGTCGAAGACAGTAGAGCTTGACGTCACATAGGCAGCAGGGGTAGAGGTCGCACAGGCCGCAGGAGCGGGAGCGCTTCGAGTAGCACAGGCAGTATGGGTATGGGTGCAGGTCACAGCAGCAGTACGGGTGCATGTACAGGTCGCACAGGCATCGTGTGCTGAGCTCGTCGATGCATCTCAATTGCCTCAGTTCTCTGTCCACCTTCTTTATGTCCCTTCTAACACTGTCCAAAAGACAACTCAGTGCAGCCATTACAGTCACACCTTATTGTTTTGTGAGTACCTTTGGAAAATGGCACTCGGGGGAAAAAATTGTTCTAAGCTCTTCTCAGAAGTTTCTTTTAAAAATAAATGAGGCACACATGCTTCACTTCCTTTAAAGCTTGTGTTCTGTGACCTCACCACCCTGTGAAGTATGTCACAGTACTTTGGTTGCCGTGTCAACTGTCCACAGTCATGGCCTTCAGAGACCCTCCTTTGAGTTATAAAGCTACTCTCAGAACTGTACTAATGTTGAGATTTCATTCACCTGGAGGTTGGAAGGGTCCCCCAAACATTCCCAGCTGGTTCATGGGGCTAACCTTGAATGGCCTGGACTTTTGTCTGTATGTCCTGAAGATTGGCCTAGGCTGTGAAGATCTTAGTGTGGGTGGCCCTTCTCTATGTTCTTCTAGCTGTTCTAGCCCTGACGTGATGCTTAACCTTGCCCGTTACACTCTGGGATTCATTCTGGCTCCTACTCTCTTTACGTGTAGAATAGAAAAAGCTTTCCCATGGTTCTCCTAACAAAGTCATCCTCATGTCAGCCTTTGTCCTTGACCTTCTGAGCCCCAGTCTCTGAGCCCTGCCCTTGGTTTATAAGCCGGAGTCCTGGCTATCCTGGGACATCAGCTCTCAGTGCCTGGGGTCCCCCTCTGAAGTGCCCATCTCTCAATGCTCAGTCTCCTGTCCTCGGTCACCAGAACTAAGCCACTGTACCTCTGGTCTTCTGTCCAAGCCCCAAGATACCTTGACCCTGAGTGCTTCCTTGCTACTCTTGTAGCCAACTGCCTGAAACCTCAACGTGGCCAGGTTTCCTGAGCTCCCAGCTGGATCAATACTTTGGGCCTCAGGCTCCAGTCTACTCAGCCACAGCTTGAGTACTTCTACTCCCCTGGGCCTTTCCCCTCCAACTGCTAGCCAGCTTCCCAATCCCCTTTTTATAGACTAAGACATGAGGTACTTGAGGACAAGTAGCCGGAGGTGACACTGGAGAAGGAGCCAAGGGCTGGATTTAAAGGGCCTTGTGGGCCAGCTAAAGAGTTTGGACTTAATTTTGAGCACAGTGAAGACTCACTGGTTTTCTTTTCTGTTGAGGGAAATTGAAAGGTAAGTCTGACAGACACACCGAAGGTACACTGTGGGGAACAACAGAAGTAGCTCTGGGTCCTGGCTGTAGGGATGGCAAGCAGGAAGCTGGCAGGATCACCTTCCCCCACACTCACCCAGGCCCCAACCAATTCGTTTTCCATGCGGCAAGTAGAGCGACTTTCATATATAAACCTATCATTACTTAACCATACCCCACTAAAAATTTTCAATGGCTTTTCGCAAGAAGCTAAACAATAGGGCTTCTACCTACCATTCCAGCCTCCCCTCCCATCATTACTCCCGTAATTCATTACACTTGAGCCACAGTGGTCTTCCTTGAAGTCCCACTCAGTTTACTTCATCTAGGACTTGTGGGTGCTCTGATCTGTCTGCTTAAAAATCAAACTCCCACACCATGTCCTTGGTGTAGCTAACTCTTAAGGCATTCTTTTGATTTCCTCTTAAATTTCCCTTCCCCAAACTAAATACTCATATTATTTTGCATACTTCTTTCACACCATCCTTTGTCTGTTTCTCCAACTGTAAAGGAAGGGACCTTGTCTTTTTTGCTCACCATTAGTTACCTACCACTGTGCCTGGCACATACTAGGGGCTTCAGATTTATTCAGTGAATGAGCAGATTAGTGAATTAAATGCAGTTTAGCACTTAGCATGAGAATAGAGTGAGGGAGTAATGACTCCTAGGTTTTTAGCTTGGCAGAATCACAGTGTCATTTAATAGGTAAGAGACGCAAGAGGAAGAGTAAGTTTGGGGGACATGCTGAACTGGAGGTTTATGTAGCAACTTTAAGGGAGAATTGTGAAGTGAATAAGTGGATCTGGAACTTGAGAGAAAGCTGGGCTAGAGATACAAACTTAGGAGACACAGTTTCATACGTTGTTGGAACTCTGGAGTGGGCAAGATCATTTAGGAGAAAGAATAGACTAAAAAAAGAAGAGGGTGAAGGCAAACTCCTGATAATAATAAGAAACAAGAGAAGTAAAGGAGCTCAGGAAGACTCACTGAAGGAGAAGCTGAGAGCTAAGAGTCCTACACTGAAATCTATGGTGTATCACTAGACCAAGCCCAGCGTTCCCCAGTGTGCTCCAACCTTGACCAAGGGTCCCCTTTCAGTGAGATGAAGTATTTCAGTAAAGAAAACAAGTTTCCCTGGAGGTATTAGAATGGGAGGCTGGCCCCTGAGCCACATAGGATGATGAGCTCAAGCAAAGATGTGTAACACTCAACTGTGGACAACTGTTGAAGTCTTCCTAGAGTGATTCCACCCAACCCTGAGAGTGGACTCAGTTAACAGGAATATTGCCTCCTCTTTCCTGAGAGTTCATGCAGGAGTTGTACGGGTTTCCCTTGCTCCAAGTGATAGACTTCTGAACTCTAATATCACCATAAGTCCCATCCCTTAGCAAATGTCAGTAAAGGTTAATACAAGCAAGTTCTCCATTTTAGATTCTTAAATACACAGGTTCAGGAATTTAAGCACACACAGTTGTACATACACAGTACATTATGAAGATGGCTACAGCTTTATTTTAACTGGGGTTCTCCCACAATCCCATCCTTCTAGTCACACTTCATCACGATGCGTATTCTTGACATCATTGCAAGTGACTCAACAAAGGTTGTGACTCCTTTAAAGATCAGATGGAAATGTGATCTAGTCATGTTAGAAGAACAATGTAGAAATTCATCAGAACCTGCAGAAACCCCAGGAAGGATGTAGAGTCACAGTACCTTGAAGCATAAACACAAGGAGCTTTAGTGGGCTCTAACATGAAGGTGGAGGGTCTTCCTTACTCAGAGCCATGTCTGTGGAAGCTCCCATTCACCTCGGCTGGTGCCCAGAATGAACCCCCACCCCTGGGGTGGAGGGCAGGCCTTGCCAACTTCCCAGGCTGTGCAAAGTGAATGCTTGGTCCCTAGTGTGGATGGAAATATGGGTCAAAAATGATCTCTCCAGCCTCTTCCATCAGATAGGACAGCTACATGCCTGTTTTCTGGGTCAGTGTTACAAAGATACTTCTCTAGCAGCTGTAGAATCAACACATGGCACTCAGACATCAAATACAAAATGAGGCCCTGGCTGGTGGCTCAGTGGATAAGACACTGGCCTGTGAACCCAGAGGTCACTGGTTCCATTCCCAACCAGGGCACATAACCAGGTTGCAAGCCAGGTCTCCAGCCAGGTCTGTAGCTGTAGGCAGGGGAAAGGCAACCATACATTGATGTTTCTCTCCCTCTCTCTAAAAATAATAAATAAAATCATTTAAAAAGATACAAAATGATACACACATTGTGTCCTCAACTACGTTAATAATGATTCATAGGAGGAGAGAAAAACCTTGAAATTTTCACTGTAGTTACTTCTGAGTAATGGGCTTACAGATAGATGTCTTTTAAAACTCTTTTCCAGACTTCTCTGGGATTTCTAAGTTTCTTCAAAGAGGATGGCACCAATTTCCTAGTGAAAAACTTGTCAATGGCATGCTGTCACCCTTTCAGCTTTTAGCTAAATTGCTAAGCCCCCCTCTGGCTTCTGCCTCCAAAACTGAGGTGGGCTTCAGAGTCATCCTTCTGAGGAGACTCCTGTAGTGACCATCTACTGTTGGCCCTGCCATCATCCATGGCGCCTTCTTTTAGTAAAGCATCTTCCTCCTACCCCACCCTCCATCATTAGGTCCCAACAGCGTTGCCCAGTCAGGAGTCAGGCACTAACCAGAGCCGGCCAGTCTGACTCTCCCCTGGGAACCTAACTTTTACCAGAGAGCCTGGGGATTATGGAAACTGATTCATGCTGAAGCGGTACCCAAAGAGACTGTACCTTAGCTTCTGCCCTATCCTGTCCTTTTCGGATTGGTTCCTAGGCTTTCCTTTGAGTCTGTGAGCTCTCCGTATCCTTCTAATAAACAGATGCTTCTGTTCAGTTACCATTTCCAGCTTCAGATGCTTCTAACTAAATGACACGGCAGGTGCAACACGCTGTCCCCCAGGCGGGTCCAGGCTGAACTTGTGGTTCAGCTGTTTCTCCAGTGGACATTGTCTCATCTAGTGCAGTGCCTCCCTCTGAACCCAGAACTAGCTGCATCAGGGCCACCATCCCTGAAGGCCCTGTGGGTACAGGACAGTAGTGGGGAAAATATCTGGAATCAGCCTATCCATGGACAGTCTCTGGGACAAGAGAGGCTTCCTTGGGGTTGGAATCTCAGACTTAGCTTTGGAAAACCCAAGTCACCCAGAGTAGCTTCTTCCCTAACAGGGATTCTCTGCTCAAGTACCACAGGCAGATAAGCAAGGAAGGACTAGGGGCTTGTATGTAGGATAGGGTGGCGGGGGGGGGGGGGCGGGCGGGGGGCGACACTAATTGGTTTAGAAGGTTCAGTATCATATGACCAATCACACTGGTTAGTATTGTATCTCCCCCCATCCCCCTTCATTCCCACTAAATTTTTAATAAGAACTTTTTTTAAAATATTTTATTTATTTATTTTAGAAAGAGGGGAAAGGAAGGAGAAGGAAAGGGAGAGAAATATCAGTACAAGAGAGAAACATCAGTCGGCTGCCTTTTCCATGCATCCTGACAAACCTGCAACCCAGGCATGTGCCCTGATCAAGAATTGAACCGGCAACCTTTCACTTTGCAGGACCATGGCCAACCAACTGAGCCACACTGGGCAGGGCCTTTGACAAGTATCTCCCTGCTAAACAAGGTGAGAGAGAGGTGGAGGAATGTGTTGGTAGCTCATTTTATTACTGTACTCCACAGCAGTGAATTTGGGGTCCGAGTTGCTGCAGCTGGAAGGAGATTGCTCTTAGACAGCGGGGTCTGAGAAAGCATCTCAAGAATTATTTTCCTCTGTCAGCAAATATGATCAGGTGTTATTGAGAAGGGTTTATGGGAATTTCATGTACTAAGTACATACATGAGTAAATTTCTTTAATAAGATTTGAAGAGTGGTCCTGGCTGGTAGCACAGTGGATAAGGTGCCGGCCTGCGAACCCAACAGTGGCAGGTTCGATTCCCCAGCCAGGGCACATAACCAGGTTGCAAGCCAGGTCTCCAGTCAGGTCTGTGGCTGGAGGCAGGTGAAAGGCAACTGATGTCTCTTTCCCTCTCTGCCTCTCTCCCTTCCTCTCTTTCTAAAAAAATAGTGAAATAAAATCTTTAAAAATATATTAAAAAAAAAAAAAAAAAGATTTGAGGAGTGGACAGGGCTGTTAGTGATCACCATCATGGTTTACCTGGGACCGAACACCTTCCTGCCATATGGGACTTTGGAGCCAAACCTGGGACAGGAGACCCAGGCTGGGAATGGGGGTAGGAATACAAAGTGCCTGTGGTGGTCCAGCCCCTATGTGCCCAGTTCAAACCTGGGAGCAGCGCTCAGGGGTGCAAACCTGTGTTTTGCCCTCTGGCTTCCTTGAACTTCACACTGGAATCATTCAAACATAAGAGCACATTTCCACCCCATCCTATATAAAGAAGGTCCCTCTTCTGCCACTGATGGTGTTTGATTAGCTTGAGGGGATTGAAAATTGTTATGGGCTTAGCATCACCCCCACCATAACTGTCTAACTCTTAGTAAATGTTTACTTAATAATAATATTTTCACGTTAAAAATATTTTAGTTATTTACTTTTAGAGAGAAGGGAATGGAGTGAAAAAGAGAGGAAGAGAAACATTGATAGGTTGCCTCTCATATACGCTCAATAGTGAGGGGACATGGCCCACAACCCAGGCACATGCCCCGACTGGGAATCAAACCAGTGATTTTTTGATTCACAGGCCAGTGCTCAATCTTCTGAGCCACACCAGCCAGGGCTATTTTCACATTTCTTGAGTGCTTGAGTCTTATGCTGATTCTCACACTGACCCTCTGAAGCAGGGACCCTTTACCCCCATTTACAGATAAACTCTCAGAGTTTATACAGCAAGCGACAGGGCTAGGGTACCCCCCAGCAGTCAGTCTCCAGTCTCTGTCTTTGCAGAGTGACCCTTGAGAAGAAAATAACTCTACATTTTCACCTTAAAGATGAAAGAGAAATTAGATCTGAGCATTAGGACTTTCAGACTTCCCACTTCTGTCATTAATTATCCACACACCTAGAGCCTGATTTGCTGCATGTTTTGTTGTTCTAAGGGGGTAATGTGCTTTTCTGCTCTGCCTCGCACCTGCGTCCCACCAGTGTCACCATGTGATGGGTGACTAAGTGCCTCTCCAGAGACTGAAACCCTCTTTCTGTGTTCAACAACGGAGGTTCTCCTTTCCCAAAAGAACATTTCCTACCAAGAGGTTTTCCCTCACTCAGCATGGATGGCTGATTTTGCTGAGAAGGAAGAACTTGCTCTGTTAATTCATACCAAGGAAAATGCATTCAGAACAAAACATTCCCACAAAGAAGACCCAAACCTTCTGCCCAGGACTAGGATTTTCTGCCTCCAGCTGGGGTTGCTGTTAACCAGAGGATGTAAAATATGAAAGCCTCTTTTCACCCTATATTCCGAGTGAGGGAAAGTCTCCCTGGAGCACTGAAGTACATTCAGAACCCTGACACTTCCTCATCTCCCACAGAAACAGAGCACAGAGAGAACAAGGTGGGACTCCCAGGGCCAAAGCTGGACAGAGGCCAAGCCCCAGGGTCCCTTTGAGCTGAAGGACAGGGGGCCTAAGGAGGAAGGGACCAGAGAGTGGCGGAAGAGGGACTGAAGTATCCATTTTCTTGCTCTTACCCAGCGGTTCTCAAAATTCTTGATCTCAGGACCACTCAACACTCTTGGTTATTGAGAACCTCAAAAAGCATTGGTTCTGTGGGTTTTATTTATTGATCTCATATTAGAAATTAAAACAGAAATTTACAGAATGCATAGTCATTTCAAAATAATAATGATAAACACAAGTAACGTTTTTTATGACCACTCTTATACATGACTTAGGGAACATCCACAGCATTTTGTAGAATGGAATTGCCGGGTCATAGGGTGTGCATGTAATCGACTCTATTGGATACTCTTAAACAGTTTTGCAGAGTGTTACCCCTCCTGGGGGTGTCTTGGAGAGTTCCTGAAAATGCACAGAGGGTCCAGCCTATAAATAAGTTATCAGGGCCAGAGGCACCCCAGTTTACTTTTGGAATACTCACAAAAAGGTGGGAAACAGTCTCCCCACTTTGACATGGAGCAGGAGGATGGCTTTGATATGTTCAAGGCCCCATAGCTCTGTTGCCTGTCACCCGTCAGCACATCAACAGTGGTCCAAATGTGCCCAGAATGACCTCAAGGAGGTCCCTGCGGCACCAACAGTGGCATCCAGGGCAGTAAGGCTCCAGGGAAATTGTGAGAGGCAGCACCAGGGCTGGGAACCCCAGGAGAGGGCACCCTTAGCAAAGACCCCAGAGTCTTTAAAATTTAAACACCGCAGGGACCAGACACCTCCACAGAGTAAACTGAGGATTTGGGCAGAGCAGTGCTTGCTGAGTATGGCAGGAGATGGCTATGCTGAGCTTCTAGAAACATCAATTCAGCACTCCCAGAAATAGCAGGGAGAGATCCTGCAGAAGGTAGGGGTGCTCAACCATAGGTGGACACCACACAAAGAACTGTGGTTTACTACTGTGTAGGTTAGCCCTCTTGGCTGGGAAACCAGGTATAGTTGGGTATCTCTTTTTTAAAACTTACTCCTACTTTTGCACACACATGTTTATCTCTTGTATAAATAAAACTAGAGTGTCGTTCTTCTGATGTTTCTTGGAACTCTAACTCCAAACCCTGGCCTTTAACATAGTCCCAGTAAAGCTACTTTCCTCCTCCCACCCCCAGCAGAGCAGTTCCCCATTGGTGGGGGGATGGGCAGGCAGAGTGTGGTCCAGAGGCCATAAAATCGTACCTTAGACCCTTCCCACACCCTCCAGTGGTGGGAGGACCTGTGGTCTTTCCATCCCAACCTTCTACCATCTCCTCAGCTGGGCCATTCTCTGTCTCTCCCCACTCACTCCTGTCAACCCTGGACCAGCATCTCTCTAGGTTCTTTGTCTCTTGAGTTGCTTGCCTGCAGTTACCTTCATGTCAGCACCCCCTTTCCAGGGAGGGACCCCCTGAAACTGCTTCAGATTTCCATTCTGGAGGTTCTATAATCTGATCACCATCTCTTACTGTCTCGCTTTCTCTTTCTTTTAATAATGCACTGAAGATTTTTTCACAAATCGTCTAGAGGACTACAGGTTCCCAACCCATCCAGCATCTCTCTCTCCCACTCCATCTTTTCCTGCTCCATGAGCTCTTCCATGCCTCTTGCTTCCTCCCTACCAAACAGGACTCAGTGACTCATCTGAGTTGGGTCAGGGCAGAACATGCAGGGGACACACACATTTCCTGGGTTACACCCGAGGAAGAGACAGTGCATACTCTTCATCTATCATTGAGAGTCCTGGGATTCATCCTGATTATAGCAACTGATGTCACATGCCCACAGCTTATTGCCATGAAAGGTCATTGCAATGACTGTGGTGCTAGCAGGGCATGTGTAAATACCTGAACTGGAAATTTCAAAATCTGTGTTTCACTATGATGCCACCTTTGAGGACAAGGTCACTGCCCTTTTCCCTCTATTCTAGTTCACAAAGTTGTAAGTGGTGCAGGCTCTGGCACCAGGTCTTCCTGGGTTTCCTGGGATAAGACAACTGTTTCCCAGCAGCTTTGTTGCTAATAGTGGCCACATTGAAGACTCCTTCACTCCACAGAATTATAACCCCTTCCCATGCTCCACCATGCTAGCAGGCTTGAAATTCCTACACCTACGCTGCCCCGAAAAGAAAATTTATCCTTCCCAAGTACCTGAAACATGGTGCTGTGAACTGGATTGTTTCTCCTTCAAAATTCATGTGTTGAAGTCCTAACCCTCAACGTGATTGCATTTGGACCTTTAAAGTGGTAATTAAATTCAAATGAGGTTATAAAGGCAGGACCCTAATTCAATATAACTGGTGTTCTTAAAAGAAGAGGAAGAAACACCAAGAATGGACACACACAGAGGAAAGATCATGTGAGCATACAGTGAGAAGGCCATCTGCAAGCCAAGGGCAGCAGCCTCAGGAGAAACCAACCCTGCCAACACCATGATCTTGGATGTCTAGCCTTCACAACTGTGAGAAAATTAATTTCTCTTGTTTCAGCCATCCAGGCTGTGCTATTCTGTTATGGCAGCCTGAGCCAAACTAAGACACATGGTTACAGTAGGATAATTTGCTAACAGTGGTATGGTGACAGATATACATATAACAACCAGCCCTCCAGGGACAATGACTTAAAGATTTGCCAATTACCATTGTATAAGTACTCTTACTAAGGCCTATTTCAAAGATATCAGTGTGATATCACTGAGTGTCAGGTTGGGAAGAGGTGTGCACCTTTGGCTATCACCAGCTGATCCCAGGAGCAAATATCATAGTAGCTCATTGTATGACAGGATCTTGTGTGTTTGTTTTTTGTTTTTGATTTGATTTTTGATTTTGATTTGATTGTTTTTTTAATAAAATGTCATTTTACTAGCTTTTCCCTATTCCCACCCCAAGCATACGCTCGAGTACGTACACACACACACACACACACACACACACACACAGAGGCACCTACACACTGGTCCAGGGCTCTTGTAACAGGAAGTGACATGAATATAAAGTGGCCCATGTATTCTGCTGTCCCTATACTTACATGTAACTCCTCATCTTTTTAGCACATTAATGGGAGCTAGGAACAGAGCAGAGCTATACACAGTTGGCTGACTTTTGTTTCAGATGCCACTAGCTCTCCTTGAGAGCCAAGAGTGGGAAAGGTATTTTCCAACCAGCCTGGGATCTGTATTTCCATTTCTTCATTGTTTCTTTATTCATGCAAACCAGGTAATTCCCAGAAACCTCTGCTTTCTTTCCCATTATTTACCCAACACATTTTAACTTACTTGGGAAAACATGTGCTAATTTTATATCCATCATGGGTTTCACATCTCTCTTCAGAGCAGTTTTTAAAAGCACTTGACATTTGTAACTGAGCATCATGTTTCCTTAGACACAAATTTGGTGATTAATTGCATGTTTTCCATTCCCCTCCAATTCAGGTCATGTAGAATGTGTTATACTGAGCTCCCGCTCTGCCTTGGGCTGCAGCTAATGGTGAAAAATCTGCTTGTCCACTTTCTAGGGCTGCAGGCAACATCTCCATTGCTTTTATTGCAGACGCTGGGTCTTTATTGAATGATTACCAACAGAATTCAAAAGATGCCCTTCCCCCGCACACACCTAAAAGCCCTAGTTCCCATTTCCTTGGCATGTGCCCGATTCCTTAGGAAACTGGACTGTGTCTGAGGCAGCTGCTGGTGTCTAGATCAGGGAGTGTGCGAGTGGTCATTGGGCATCTGCTTCTGGCACTGCACCTCTGGCCTCTGCTACCTGGTGTGTCCTCTCCTTTCCTGATTCCATGGGGATTCTGGTATGGCCACATCTTGGTGACGTGGCTACAGACCCTGTTGGATTTTATTCAGGAAGATGTCTTTTGAATTAGGGAACTATACCTCCGTGGGCTGGAGCAGGCTCCTGCCAGAACAAAGAACAGATTATGCGCCTCTCTTCCCAACCTGAAGCCCCGTGACATCACCTTGGTGGCTTGAAATTGACCATGAAGGGAGTATTTAATTGAGGGAAATCATCAAACATTACAAATCAGGGCTTTTTCTTTCTTGTTTACCCCAACCACCTCCTTACAAGCACACTACTGGAAATAGGAAGGAAGAAGAGAAA
>PVIW01012986.1:0-29429 GCA_004026585.1 Noctilio leporinus | reverse complement strand
TCTTTCTTTCTTTCTTTCTTTCTTTCTTTCTTTCTTTCTTTCTTTCTTTCTTTCTTTCTTTCTTTCTTTCTTTCTTTCTTTCTTTCTTTCTTTCTTTCTTTCTTTCTTTCTTTCTTTCTTTCTTTCTTTCTTTCTTTCTTTCTTTCTTTCTTTCTTTCTTTTCCTTGCTAAAAGCCCAGAGGTACTGTCTCCACCTGGACCAATCAGAGATCATGAAGGATGAACAGCCACCTAAACCCTTTCTTTATTATTATTATTTTATATTTTACTTTTATTTCTTTTTCTATTTTAAATTTATTTAGTTTTTAAATTTTCTCTGCTAAAAGCCCACAGGTCCTGGCTTTACCAGGACCAATCAGGGATCACTAAGGGTGAATAGGGAGGCAGATGCAGCAACTATTTACATAGGATTACACTGTCCACTCATACTTGAGGCTTTCTCCTCATTTCTATAAAATAGAAATGTTGGTTTTCTCTCTCATATCCCTGCTATCATTGCTACTCCTCAGCACCCTTCAAACCTATCTATAGTTCAGTCAACTTAATCATTTTTCCCCTTGTACAACAGTCTTAATATATATATATATATCCCTATCAAGACTGGCTCAATTGCAGCTGAGAGTGTGATTGAGAGTGGAGGTTACTTTGAAGGGTTTTGGTATATAGTTATGTTCATAGGCAATCAAAAAGGGAAATAAAAGAGAAAGATATCACTGGATGTATGGTTATTTTTTTCCTGGACTGGTGGTTCTATTTTAGGAACAGCTCAAAAACAGTATATGAGAAAGGATAGAAGGAGAGACTCATAATCAGCCAACTGAAAGGAAAGGAGAAATGTACACAACCAATCCAGACAGCCCAAATGAAGGCCACACCAAGAGCAACAAGTAGAGAAAATCTAGGAGACTGCAACATTGAACTCCACAAATCTCCTTATACAGAAGGGTCCTCAACTAAAGCAAGGAAGCAAAGCAGGTTAATCCAAGGAAAAAACAAAAAAATAAAAAGCAAGCAACAATAGACACCCAAAATGGGGAAAAAAATAATCAGTCCATCACCAAAAGGAAAGGAAAAATCTCCAGAAAGACCATGAAATGAAACAGAATTAAATGATATATCAGATAAGGAATTCAAAAGAATGATGATAGAGAAGCTCAATGAGCTCAGCTAGCTCAAAGAAAACTATAAACAACCCTAGAGAAATTACAAGGAACTTACTGAGAGTTACAACAGCATCAAAAAGGACATGGAAACTATCAGTAAGAGCCAGGAGGAAATGAAGAAAACAATTTCTGAATTGAAGACTACAGTAGAAGGAATCAACAGTAGGCTAGAGAAAGCAGAGAACCGGATCATCAAGTTGGAAAACAATGTAGACAAATACTCCAAGACAGTACAAGAGAATGAAAAAGGCTGAACAAGATTGAAGAGGGTTTAAGAGAGCTGCAGGACAACATGAAACATAACAACATCCGTATCATAGGAATACCAGAAGAAGAAGAGAAACAAGAAATGGAAAAACTGTTCAAAAAAGTAATAATAGAAAATTTCCCTAACATGATGAGTGAAAACATTAATCAAGATCAGGAAGCACAGAGGGTTCCAATGAAGATCAACCCAAACAGACCAAATCCAAGGCACATCATAATTAAAATGGCAAATTTCAAAGACAAAGAGAGAATCTTAAACACATCAAGAAAGAAATGACAAATAACATATAAAGGGGCTCCAATAAGGCTATCAAATGATTATTCAACAGAAACAATTCAAGCCAGAAGGGAATGGCAAAAAGTATTTCAAGTCATGGTAAACAAAGGCCTGCAACCAAGAATACTCTACCCAGCAAGGCTCTCATTCAAGATAGAAGGAGAAACAAGGAGCTTCCCAGACAAAAGAAGACTAAAAGAATATATCTCTACCAAACAAGCATTGCAAGAAATGCTAAAGGGTCTGCTATAAAAATAAATAAATAAATAAAATGAAGAAACAGAGAAAGCCAAAGAAAAATACAGGTACAAAGTGAGAAAATGGCAATGAATAAGTATCAATCAATAGTAACCTTAAATGTAAATGGATTAAATGCACCAATCAAAATACTTAGGGTAGCCGAATATATAAGACAACATGTCCTACATATATGCAGTCTTCAAGAGACCCACCTCAGAACAAAAGATCGACAAGATTGAGAGTGAAGGGATGGAAAAATATATATCAAGCAAATGGACATGAAACCAGGCTGGAGTAGCAATATTTATTTCAGATAAAATAGATTTTACAATGAAGTCCATAAAAAGGGAAAAAGAAGGACATTTCATATTCTTAAGGGAACAATCCATCAAGAAAAAATAACTCTGATAAACATATATGCACCCAACGTAGGAGCTCTGAAATATAAAAGGAAAATCTTTCAGGACTTTAAGAAAGATATAGATAGCAACACACTAATAGTAGAGAATTTTAATACCCTGTTATCAAAAATGGACAGATCTTCCAAACAAAAAATCCCCAAAGATGTTGTGGCATTGAACAACACTCAGGAGGAAATGGACCTAACTGATGTATACAGAGTCATTTACTCCAAAGAAGCTAACTACACATTCTTTTCAAATGCATATGGATCATTTTCTAAAATAGACGACATGGTAGGTCACAAAACAAGCCTCCACAAATACAGAAAAATTGAAATCATACAAAGCATTTTCTCAGATCACAATGGCTTGAAACTAGAAACAAATTGCAAGGGAAAAAAAACAAAAATTCTCTAACTCATGGAGACTGAGTAACATGCTTTTAAGTAATGAATGGGTTAACAATGAGATCAAAAATGAAATAAAGAAGTTCCTGGAAACAAATAACAAGGAACACACTACAGCCCAAAACCTATGGGACACAGCAAAGGCAGTGCTCAGGGGAAAATTTATAGCAATACAGGCCATCCCAAAAAGGTCACAAGAAGTTTATAAAAACAACCTAACCATAAAGCTACAAGGAACTAGAGGAGCAACAACAAACTCAGCCCAGAGCAAGTAGAAGGAAGGAATTCATCAAGATCAGAGCAGAACTAAATAACTCAGCAACTAAAATTACAATTCAAAGAATCAATGAATCCAGGAGCTGTTTCTTTGAAAAAATAAACCAAAATGAGAAGCCTTTATCCAGACTCATCAAGAAAAAGAGACAGGACCCAAGTAAACAGAATCAGAATTGACAGAGTGGAAATCACAACTGATACCTCAGAAATACAAAAGATTGTAAGAAATTACTACAAACAGCTATATGACAAAATATATGACAATCTGGATGAAATGGACACATTCTGGAAACATATAATCTACCAAAACTGAATTGAGAAGAAGCAGAAAGCCTGAATAGGACAATAACAACTAGTGAAATTAAAGAAGTAATCCAAAATCTCCCAAAGCACAAAAGCCCTGGACCAGATGGCTACACAGCTGAATTTTACCAAACATTTAAAGAAGAACTAACTCCTATATTTCTCAACCTATACCAAAAAATGTAGGATGAGGGAAGACTCCCAAACTCTTTCTATGAGGCCAATATTATTCTAATCCCAAAACCAGGGCAAGACATAACTAAGAAAGAAAGCTACAGGCCAATATCTCTGATGAACAAAGATGCTAAAATTCTCAACAAAATATTGGCCAACCGGATTCAGCAGTATATTACAAAGATCATACACCATGATCAAGTGGGTTTCATCCCAGGGATGCAAGGATGGTACAACATTTGTAAATCAATAAATGTAATACACCACATCAACGAATTGAAACATAAAACCATATGATTATATCAAAAGATGCTGAAAAAGCATTTGATAAAGTATAGCAACCATTTATGATAAAAACCCTCAGCAAAATGGGAACAGATGGAGCATACCTCAATATCATAAGGCCATCTATGAGAAACCTGAAGGCAACATCATACTTAACGAACTAAAAGCTCTCCCTATAAGATCAAGAACGAGACAAGGTTGTCCACTTTCTCTACTTCCGTTTAACATTGTCTTGGAAGTTCTAGCTGTAGCCATCAGAGAAGAAAACGGAATCAAAGGTATCCAAATTGAAAAGGAGGAAGTCAAACTGTCATCATTTGCAGATGGTATGATAGTGTACATACAAAACCCGATGGGCTCCACCAAAAACTTACTCAACCTAATAAGCAAATTTAGCAAAATAGCTGGGTGTAAAGTCAGTATCCAGAAATTAAAAGGATTTTTGCATACCAATGATGAAACAACAGAAATAGAAATGAGGAAACAAATCCCATTTACCATAACAACAAGAAAAATAAAGTACCTAGGAATAAACTTAATTAAGGAGGTAAAAGACCTGTACTCAGAAAACTACAGAACAATGAAGAAAGAAATCAAGGAAGATACAAATAAATGGAAGCATATATCATGTTCATGGATGGAAAGAATTATCATCATTAAAATGTCTATACTACCCAAAGCAATCTATGCAATCCCAATTAAAATACCAATGACAGACTTCACAGAAATAGAAAAAATACTTCAAAAATTTATATGGAGCCAAAAATGTCCAGGAATAGCCACAGCAATCATCAGAAAGAAGATCAAGGTAGGAGGAATCACAATACCAGACTTCAAACAATACTACAAGGCTACTGTCATGAAAACTATGCGGTACTGGCATAAGAATAGGCATATAGATCAATGGAACAGAATACAGAGCCCAGAAATAAACTCAGGACTTCTTCATCAACTAATATTTGACAAAGGGAGAAGGAACATAAAATGGAGTAAAAATAGTCTCTTCAACAAATGGGTGTTGGGAGAACTGTACAGCAACATGCTAAAAGATAAAACTGGACCACCAACTTTCACCATACACCAGAATAAACTCAAGATGGATAAAGGACTTAAACATAAGCAGTGCCACGATAAAGGTCCTAGGGAAAAATATATACAGTAAACATTTTGATACCCTACGCGCAGAAATATGTTTACTGATACTTCACCAAGGGCAAAATAAATCAAAGAACCAATCAACAAATGGGACTATATCAAATTGAAAAGTTTCTGTTCAGCTAAAGAAAATATCACCAAAATTCAAAGGGAACCAACTGTTATGGAATACATAATTGCCAATGATACCTCAAACAAGGTTTTGATCTCCAAAATATATAAAGAAGTAATGCGACTCAACACCAGGGAGACAGACGGCCCAATTAAAAAATGGGTAAAGGACCTGAATAGACAACTCACTGAAGAAGACATACAAAGGGCCCAGAGGCATATGAAAGAATGCTCAACATCACTAGTCATCAGAGAGATGCAAATTAAAACCACAATAAGATACCACCTCACACCTGTCAGAATGGCAATCATCAGCAAATCAACAAACAAGTGTTGGAGAAGATGTGGGACAAAGGGAACCCTAGTGCACTGTTGGTGGGAATGCAGGCTGGTATAGCCACTGTGGAAAACAGTATGGGATTTCCTCAAAAAACTAAAAAAGGACCTGCCTTTTGATCCAGCAATTCCACTACTTGGAGTATACCCAAGGAATTCTGAAACACCAATTCATAAGAACCTATGTTCACCTATGTTCATAGCAGCACTATTTATTATAGCCAAGTGCTGGAAACAGCCTAAGTGCCCATCAGTGGATGATTGGATCAAAAATCTTTGGTACATTTACACAATGGAATACTACACAGCAGAAAGAAATATGGAACTTGTACCCTTTGCAACAACCTGGAGGAAACTGGAGAGCATTATGCTTAGTGAAATAAGCCAGTTAGTGAAGGACAAATACCATATGATCTCACCCATTACAGGGCAATAATGTACAAAACTAACAACAAGCAAAACAGAACCAAATATATGAATACAGTGAATAGGCCTTCAGTGGTCAGGGGGAAGGGGGGAGGGGGAAGGCAGAGGCAAGGAAGGGGAGCAGTTTAGACAAGAACTTATATTATGGAACCATGGTCATAGACAACAGGTGGGTTTGACTTTGTGGGGGAAAGGGTGGGTGGGGAGGGGGACAGAGGGGAGCAAAAAGGGGATGGATATAATACAACAACAATAAAATTAAATTGACAAAAGAATAAAGTACATAATACCAAAGCAGAATAAAAGTTTAAATATACTTCTTTATAATTAGTACCTTTATATAATCATAATACCTACATGTAATTTTTGTCCATTTAGAATGGTTTACTATGAAAAAGATAACATAAAAAGTATATCTAAATCAAAACTATAAAAACAGAAATGAAAACTCAAAAGAAAGATCAGAATATGAATTCAAAGCTATCTCAAGGATTGAAAACAACTTAAAACTTTTTTGAAATAAAAGCAAAAATAATGAAATTCAGAAGTAATTAAGGTGCTGCAACATCTGACTAAAGGAATTTTAGTCAGATAAAATAAAGCAAAGGTAATAGGCCTCTCAAAAAATTAGGAAAAATTTTTCACACTAAAAGCTATGAACTTCAGAAATAAAGAGTATGCCTGGCTGGTGTGGCTCAGTGGATTGAGAACCAGCTTACAAACCCAAGGGTTACTAGTTCAATTCCCAGTCAGGGCACATAACCAGGTTGCAAACCAGTTCTCCAGCCAGGTCCCCAGATGGAGGCAGGTGAAAGGCAATCATACATTGATGTTTCTCTCCCTTCCTTCCTCCTTTCCTTCACCCCTCTCTAAAAATAATGAATAAAATCTTAAGGAAAAGCAATTATCAAAAAAAATAAATAAATTCAATTGTAAGGTAGCACAAAAGTCTCCTTCCCTGGCTTATAAGGCACTACCCTATCCTGGCTCTTCTCTTTCCTAAAAGGAAACAAAAACAAAAAAAATTAAAAAGAAACAGAGTATGTATGAGTCTAGATTTAAAATGCTCAGGGCAGAAGTCAACAACATTGATAAATTTCAAAATACATGATATGAAAATAATATTCCAAAAGGTTTGGATAACTTATATAGAAATAATTAGAATCAAAATGACTTTTGATTTCTCAATCATTGATGTATTCTTTGGAGAAAAGTCAAAAACTACTTCTAAATTTTTAAGAGAAGTCTTTTGCCCTACAATTTTATACTCGTATAAACAGTAAAATAAGTGTGATGGTTGAATGAACATTTTCAGACATTCTTGTGTATTTCAGATATGCAAAGACTAAAAGTAGTATGACTCCTCCCCAGATCCCCATCACCCCATCAATGCCATAACCACCTTTCCTGGTAAACTGCTGTGTGTGTTTGTGTGTGTGTGTGTGTGTATATTGGGGGAGAGGGTTGTTTGTTTTTATTTTTATTTTTTTGTTTTATTTTTGTAAATAGGAGAGTAAGTCCAGAAAAGTAAAGTGTCAGAATTCAGAAAATTCTGAAACTTCACACTGTACATAAGATCAAAAAGCTGCCCTACAGGGGGACCTGTGCAGCAGATCTAGAGAGGAAAATGACTGGGAGAGGAAAACACAGGTAATGTGTTGTAGCTCTTAGTAGGGTGGTGGGGACACAGAGAAGTAATATAAATTTTTAACAAGTTTCCACGTGATGCCAATGTTACTGGGTTTAAAACCTCATGTTGAGAGCCACTGGGAAGTCAATTCTGTGACTTTCGGCTCTCTGCCGGCTGCAGGACTACATCAGTCCAGTTGTAGAAGGCAACCAGAGGGTCCTGGACTTGCAGTCCTCACCATGGAGGGAGCTGCTGGAGGTTCACCCAAGCTTTCCTGCCGTTAGTAGAACACTGAATCTTCAGAGAAGTGATGGGCTTGATAATAAATTCTTTATTATCTTCTCACTCTTCCTGTGTCACTTTAGTAATGCTCTGACAGTGGTTCTTGAGACAACCTCTTGGTAAAGAACTCAAACCATAAGAGTGATGATTCAAAATAATTAGCTTATATCAATGAGTATAAAAATAATTTTAAAAGTTAAACTTTATAGTAGTCCATTAAATACTTTTGAGTAGTCCTATGTTTACTTTTTATACACAGTGCCATTCAGATGGTTCATCTACTGCCCAAGAATTAACAGTGATGCCATAGTGAAACTGCTTTTTAAAATAATTTTTAAATCATTTTAGTCATTTTGGTTTCCTTTCTTCATTTTTCAAGCTAATTTGTTTTAATGAATTTTGTGTGGTCCTATGAAAAAGAAAATGTGCTTATTCTATTTATTTACCAGCTAGGACATTGTTGACAAGCTCATGACTACCACAAATTATGAAAGAAATTTCTTGAGAAATTTAAGTGATTTTTATTGATGCAGATTTGCAAGGGGTAACATTTCTACCCACTAATCTGGGAACAAGGAAATCTGTCAAACAGAAAGCACCTTTAAATACAGAAACATGAGAGTAACATTCCTCAGTTTTCCTTGGTGCACAAAGTGAAAGTGAAAGGTTTATTTTAGATCTTTAAAGAAAAGAGAAATAGGTACATTTCAAAGCCTGGATGATAACTTAGGTGACAGGGACCCCACTGCCCTAGGGCATTTACATGGGCCAGAGCAGCCTTCCTCACATATGCTGGTGAAAGGTTGGTTTTATCCTCAGGCAAAGCTACATGGATTCAGCAAAAAAACCTTTCTAACATCAGATGACATGTCAGAGTGCCATACACTGTCTTCTTGCCCAGCTTATAAAGAGTTTTCCTCACTGCTATTACTTGAGCCCCAAAATGCACATTTAAGGAGTCTTTCAATTAACATTTAGATCAAAATGAGATCTACATGACTGCTGACAGTTCTGTGAGGACAGTCCTGCAGAGTCCAAATTTCTACTCATATACTTTCAGCGCTCTATTACTAAGACCATGTAATGTTCAATTAAGAGGATGTGATCCCTTAGGACCCACAAAAACATATGAATTCTGTGTATTACAATTAGTTATGTGATGCCACTTAATAAATCAATAGTTTCCTGGTAGTTCTGCTCATCATTCAGAGTTGAGAGCTTCAAAAAATATTAGATTTAAATTCCATGATTTTATCACTGAGAAGTCAAACTACCTTGGCTGAATCCTGCTCCCTTTCCCAGCCCATTGCCCCACTATTTAAATGTGTCCTTTTGATTAAATAAAAAAGAGGAAGTTTGACTTCATGATCCCTAAGGCCATTTCCAACTCCCAGGCACTTTCCTTTCTCTTGTCTTATCAGTGTTGCACTTTCAGATAGTCCTTCATGAAACATCAAAGGCAAACAGAGAAGGAGAAGGCTGGTGTGTGTCCAGTGATGGAAAACAGAATAAAATTGGCAAAAAAACCAAAAACATAACTGAACATAACAGTACTACAAAAAAAGAAAAAAAAAGAAAAGAAAAAAAAAAAAGGCCTGTGTGACCTCACACCATTATTTCTCTTTCACATGGGTAGAGCTGTATATTTAGAATTTTCCTTTCTCTCTGCAACGATGGGAGAAGCTCAGCCATAAGGCATATGTGGGAAGGTGATTGGGCCAGGTTTCCACTTCAAACTTCAACATGTAAAGAGCTGGGTGTCATTCCTGTTTTTATAAGTTAAATTTTGAATTTAATTTTATTGTTGATGTATTACATCCATCCCCTTTTTACTGCTCTCTGTCCCCATCCCCAGCCACCAACTCCCCATGAAAGTCAATCCCAACTTGATGTCCACATAAATGGTTCTTCCGTACTAGTTCCTCATCTAAACTGCTCTCCTTTTTACATCCTCCTTCTACCTTCCCCCTATCACCTGCCCACTGAAGGTTTATTTGTTGTATTCATTTATCTGGTTCTGTTTTGCTTGTTTGTTTGTTTTGTTCATTATTGTCCTGTAATGGGTGAGATCATATGGTATTTGTCTTTCACTGACTGGCTTATTTCACTAAGCATAATATTTTCCAGCTCCATCCATGTTGTTGCAAAGGGTAGGAGTTCCTTCTTTCTTTCTGTATTCCATTGGATAAATGTACCAAAGTTTTGTGAACCAATCATCCACTGATGGGCACTTAGGCTGTTTCCAGCTCTTGGCTATTGAAAAATAACATTGCTATGAACATAGGGTTATATAGGTTCTTATGAATTGATATTTCAGGGTTCTTTGGGTATAGTCCTAGTAGTGGAATTGCTGGATGAAAAGGCAGTTCCATTTTCAGTTTTTTAAGGAAAATCCATACTGTTTTCCATAGTGGCTGCACCAGCCTGCATTTCCATCAACAGTGCACCAGGGTTCCCTTTTTCCCATATCCTGGCCAAACATTGTTGTTTGTTGATTTGTTGATGATTGCCATTCTGACAGGTGTGAGGTGGTATCTTGTTGTGGTTTTAATTTGCATTTCTCTGATGGCTAGTGATGTTGAGCATTCTTTCATATGCCTCTGGGCCCTTTGTATGTCTTCCTCAGACAGTTCTCTGTTCAGGTCCTTTGCCCCTTTTTGAATTGGGCCATCTGTCTCCCTGGTTTTGAGTCACATAAATTCTTTATATATTTTGGATATCAAACCCTTTTCTGAGGTATCATTGGCAAAAATGTTTTCCCATACAGTTGGTTCCCTTTTTATGTTTCTGGTGTTTTCTTTAGCTCAACAGAAACTTTTCAGTTTGATACAGTCCCATTTGTTTATTGTTCTTTTATTTCCTTTGCCGTTGGTAAAGTATCAGTAAACATATTTCTGCATAGGATATCTAAAATTTTACTGTCTATATTTTTCTCCAGGACCTTTAAGATGGCACTGCTTATACTTAAGTCCTTTATTCATCTGAAGTTTATTCTGGTGTATGGTGTAAGTTGGTGGTCTAGTCTTATTTTTTTGCACGTTGCTGTGCAGTTCTACCAACACCACTTGTTAAAGAGACTATTTTTACTCCATTTTATATTCCTTCTCCATTGTCAAATATTAATTGATCATGTAGTCCTGGGTTTATCTCTGGGCTCTCTATTCTGTTCCATTCATCTATATGTCTATTCTTATGCTGGTACCACACTGTTTTGATTACAGGAGCCTTGTAGTATAGTTCAGTGTCCAGTATTGTGATTCCTCATACCTTGTTCTTTTTTCTCAAGATTGCTGTGACTATTTGTGGGCATTTTTGGCTCCATATAAATTTATGAAATATTTTTTGTATTTCTGTGAAGTATGTCTTTGGTATTTTAATTGGGATTGCATTGAATCTATAGATTGCTTTGGGTAGTATGGCCATTTTAATGATGATAATTCTTCCCATTCATGACCATGGTGTATGCTTCCATTTATTTGTGTCTTCCTTAATTTCTTTCTTCAATGTTCTGGATTTTCTGAGTACAGATCTTTTCCCTCCTTGGTTAAGTTTATTCCCAAGTACTTATTTTTGTTTTTTTGTTTTTTTGTTTTTTTTGCTATGGTAAATGTTTTCTAGCTTCTAACACTGTTGTTTCATTATTGGTGTGTAAAAATGCTTTTGATTTCTGGATATTGACTTTATACCCAGCTATTTTGCTAAATTTTCTTATTAGGTCAAGTAAGTTTTTGGTGGAGCCTATCAGGTTCTGTATGTACACTATCGTATCATCTTCAAACAATGACAGTTTGACTTCCTCCTTTCCAATTTGGATACCTTTTATTCATTTTTCTTCTCTGATAGCTATGGCTAGAACTTCCAAACTGATGTTAAATAGTAGTGGAGAAAATGTATAGCCTTGTCTTGTTCCTGATCTTAGAGGGAAAGCTATTACTTTTTGCTCATTGAGTATAATGTTGGCTTTAGGTTTCTCATGCATGGCCTTTATGATGCTGAGGTATGCTACCCCTATTCCCATTTTGCTAAGTGCCCTTTTAAATGATTGCTTTACTTTATAAAATTATTTTCCAACATCTATTGATATGATCATATGGTTGTTTATTTTTTTTTATTTTATTGTTGTTGTATTACATCCATCCCCTTTTTGCTCCCTTCTGTCCCCCTCCCCACCCACCCATTCCCCCCAAAGTCAATCCCACCTGTTGTCCATGTCCATGGTTCCTTTATACTAGGTTCTTGTCTAAGATGCTACCCTTCTTAGCCTCTGCCTCCCCCCCTCACCCCAACCCCGTTCCCCCTGACCACTGAAGGCCTATTCCTTGTATTTATATACTTGGTTCTGTTTTGCTCATTATTGTCCCATAATGGGTGAGATCATATGATATTTGTCCTTCACTGACTGGCTTATTTCTCTAAGCATAATACTCTCCAGTTCCATCCATGTTGTTGCAAAGGGTACAAGTTCCTTCTTTCTTTCTGCTATATAGAATTCAATTGTGTAAATGTACCAAATTTTTTGATCCAATCATCCACTGCTGGACACTTAGGCTGTTTCCAGCACTTGGCTATTGTAAATAGTGCCACTATGAACAAAGGTGTGCATAGGTTCTTATGAATTGGTGTTTCAGGATTCTTTGGGTATAGTCCAAGCAGTGGAATTGCTGGATCAAAAGGCAGTTCCAGCCCTGGCTGGTAGCACAGTGGTTAAGGTGCCTGCCTGCAAACCCAAAGGTCACAGGTTCGATTCCCCAGCCAGGACACATAACCAGGTTGCAAACCAGGTCTCCAGTCAAGTCTGTGGCTGGAGGCAGGTGAAACGCAACCATACATTGATGTCTCTCTCCCTCTCTGCCTCTCTGCCGTCCCCTCTTTCTAAAAGTAAGGAAATAAAATCTTAAAATAAATTAAAAAGGCAGTTCCATTTTTAGTTTTTTAAGGAAACCCCATACTGTTTTCCACAGTGGCTGCACCAGCCTACATCCCCACCAACAGTGTATGAGGTTTCCCTTTGCTCCACATCCTCGCCAACACTTGTTGTTTGTTGATTTGCTGATGATTGCCATTCTGATAGGTGTGAGGTGGAATCTTAACGTAGTTTTAATTTGCATCTCTCTGATGACTAGTGATGTTGAGCATTCTTTCATCTGTCTCTGGGCCCTTTGTATATCTTCCTCAGGGAGTTGTCTGTTCAGGTCCTTTACCCATTTTTTAATTAGGCTGTCTGTTTCCCTGGTGTTGAGGCTCATTAGTTCTTTATATATTTTGGAGATCAGACCCTTGTCTGAGTTTTATTGGCAATTATGTTTTCCCATACAGTTGGTTCCCTTTGAATTTTGCTGATATTTTCTTTAGCTGAACAGAAACTTTTCAATTTGATATAGTCCCATTTGTTGATTCGTTCTTTTATTTCCTTTGTCTTTGGTGAAGTATCAATAAACATATTTTTGCGTAGGATATCCAAAAGTTTACTGCCTAGATTTTTCTCCAGGACCTTTATGGTGGCACTGCTTATGTTTAAATCCTTTATCCATCTTGAGTTTATTTTGGTGTATGGTGTAAGTTGTTGGTTTAGTTTTATGTTTTTGTATGTTCCTGTCCAGTTCTCCTAACATCATTTGTTGAAGAGACTGTTTTTAATCCATTTGATGTTCCTTACCCCTTTGTCAAATATGAGTTGACCATAGAGTCCTGGGTTAATTTATGGGCACTCTGTTCTGTTCCATTGATCTATATCACTATTCTTATGCCAGTACCATACTGTTTTGATGACAGTAGCCTTGTAGTATTGTTTGAAGTCCGGTATTGTGATTCCTCCTACCTTGTTCTTCTTTCTCAAGATTGCTGTGACTATTCCTGGCCATTTTTGGCTCCATATAAATTTTTGAAGTATTTTTTCTATTTCTGTGAAGTCTGTCATTGGTATTTTAATTGGGATTGCATTGAATCTGTAGATTGCTTTGGGCAGTATGGATATTTTAATGATGTTAATTCTTCCAATCCATGAACATGGTATATGCTTCCATTTATTTGTGTTTTCCTTGATTTCTTTCTTCATTGTTTTGTAGTTTTGTGAGTACAGGTCTTTTACCTCCTTAGTTAATTCCTAGGTACTTTATTTTTCTTGTTGCTATGGTAAATGGGATTTGTTTTTTCGCTTCTATTTCTGTTGTTTCATTATTGGTATACGAAAATGCTTTTGATTTCTGGATATTGAGTTTATACCCAGCTATTTTGCTAAATTTGCTTATTAGGTTGAGTAAGTTTTTGGTGGAGCCAATCGGGTTTTGCATGTACACTATCATATCATCTGCAAATAATGACAGTTTGACTTCCTCCTTTCCAATTTGGATACCTTTGATTCCTTTTTCTTCTCTGATGGCTATAGCTAGAACTTCCAAGACAATGTTGAATAGAAGTGGAGAAAGGGGGCAGCCTTGTCTCGTTCCTTATCTTAGGGGGAAAGCTTTTAGTTTTTGTCCATTAAGTGTGATGTTGGCTTCAGGTTTCTCATAGATGGCCTTTATGATGATGAGGTATGCTCCCTCTAGTCCCATTTTGCTGAGGGTTTTTATCATAAATGGTGGCTGCACTTTATCAAATGCTTTTTCAGCATCTATTGATATGATCATATGGTTTTTATCTTTCAATTTGTTGATGTGGTGTATTACATTGATTGATTTACAAATGTTGTACCATCCTTGGATCCCTGGGATAAAGCCCACTTGATCATGGTATATGATCTTTGTAATATACTGCTGAATCCGATTGGCCAATATTTTGTTGAGAATTTTAGCACCTATGTTCATCAGAGATATTGACCTGTAGCTTTCTTTCTTAGTTGTATCTTGCCCTGGTTTTGGGATTAGAATAATATTGGCCTCATAGAAAGAGTTTGGGAGTCTTCCCTCTTCCTGAATTTTTTGGTATAGTTTGAGGAGGATAGGAGTTAGTTCTTCTTGAAATGTTTGGTAAAATTCACCTGTGTAGCCATCTGGTCCAGGGCTTTTGTGCTTTGGAGATTTTTAATTACTTATTCAATTTCACTAGTTGTTGTTTTTCTATTCAGGATTTCTGCTTCTTCTGGATTCAGCTTTGGGAGATTATACATTACCAGAAATGTGTCCATTATACCCAGATTGTCATGCTTCTTGTCATATAGTTGTTTATGGTAATTTCTTTCAATCCTATTTATTTCTGAAGTACCAGTTGTCATTTCTCCTCTGTCATTTCTGAGTTTGTTTATTTGGGTCTTTTTTCTCTTTTTCTTGATGAGTTTGGTGAAAGGTTTGTCAGGTTTGTTTACTTTTTCAAAAAACCAGCTCTTGTCCTTATTGATTCTTTGAATTGAAATTTTAGTTTCTAAATTATTTAATTCTGCTCTGATCTTGATGATTTCCTTCCTTCTACCAGCTCTGGGCTTTGTTTGTTGTTGCTCCACTAATTCATGTAGCTTTATGGTTAGGATGATGAGGTTAGCTTTTTCTATCCTTTTTAAGTAGCCCTGTGTTGCTATGAATTTCCCTCTGATGACTGCCTTTGCTGTGTCCCATAGGTTTTGGGCTATTGTGCATTCATTGTCATTTTTTTTCAAGAAATTTTTTGATTTCATCTTTGATCTTATTGCTCTTCAGTCTTCATGAGTTAGAGTGTTTTTGCTTTTTTCCCTTGAGCTTGATTTCTAGTTTCAATCTATTGTAATCTGAGAAGATGCTTGGTATGGTTTCAATTTTCCTGTATTTGTGGAGGCCTGTCTTGTGACCTACCATGAGGTCTATCTTTGAGAATGTTCAATGCACATTTGAAAAGAATGTGTATTTTCCTTTTTGGTATGAAAGTTTCTGTATTATTCACTAAAGTCCATTTCATCTAGAATATTGTTCAATGCCACAATATTCTTGGTGTATACTTGTTTAGACAACCTGTCCATTGTTGATAATGTGGTATTAAAATCCCCTACTTTTAGTGTGTTCCTGTCTATATCCTTCTTGAAGTCTTCCAAGATTTTTCTTATATATTTGGGAGATACTATATTGTGTGCATATATGTTTACCAGAATTATATCTTCCTGCTAGATTGTTCTCCTAAGTATTATAAAATATCCTTCTTTGTTTCTTTTGATGGCCTTCAGAGTAAAATATATTTTGTCTGAAGTAAGTATTGCTACTCCAGCCTTTTTTTCATATCCAAAAAATGATGTATATTTTTCTATTTCTTCACTTTTAATCTGTGTTGATCTTCTGTTCTGAGGTGTGTCTTTTGAAGAGAGCTTATATGTGAGTCATGTTTTCTTATCCATTCAGCTACCCTATATCTTTTGGTTGGTGCATTTAATCTGGTTGTACTTAAGGTTATTATTGACTGATGCTTATTTATTGCCATTTTTCCCCTTTGTATTTCTCTCTGTCTTTCTCTATTTCTTCATTTTTTTAAAGCAGACCTTTCAGTATTTCTTGCAATGCTGGTTTGGTAGAAATTTATTATTTTATTCTTCTTTGGTCTGGGAAACTCCTATTTCACCTTCCATTTTGAATGAGAGCCTTGCTGGGTACAAAATTCTTGCTTGCAGGCCTTTGTTTTCCATTACTTAGAATATTTATTCACATTCCCTTCTTTCTTGTATTGTTTCTGTTGAATAATCATTTGATAAGCTTTTTGGAGCCCCCTCATATGTTATTTGCTGTTTCTTGATGCTTTCATGATTCTCTCTTTATCTTTGAAATTTGCCATTTTAATTATAATGTGTCTTGGAGTAGGTCTGTTTGGATTCATCCTCATTGGAACCCTCTGTGCTTCCTGAACTTGAGTAACATTTTCACTCATCATGTTAGGCAGGTTTTCTAGCATTCCTTTTTTGAACAGGTTTTCCATTCCTTGTTTCTCCTCTCCTTCTGGTATCCCTATGATATGGATATTATTGCACTTCATGTTGTCCTGCAGCTTTCTTAAAACCTCTTCATTCTTGTTCAGCCTTTTTTCATTGTGTTTCACTGTCTTGGAATATTTTTCTATGTTGTCCTCCAGCTTACTGATTTGATCCTTTGCTTTCTCTAACCTGCTGTTAATCCCTCCTACTATATTTTTTTTAATTCAGGGGTTGTATTCTTCATTTCCTCCTGGCTCTTACTGATAGTTTCTATGTCCTTTCTAAAGCTGGTGTAGCTCTCAGTAAGTTCCTTGTAGCTTTCCTGGAGTTATTTGTACTTCCCCAGGAGTTGTTTATAGTTTTCTTTGAGCTGGCTGAGCTCATTGAGCTTCTCTATCATCATTATTTTGAATTTCATATCTAATAGTTTGCTTGCCTCTGTTTCATTTAGTAATCTTTCTGGGTTTTCAACCTTTCCTTTGGTGATGGACTGTTTCTTTTTCTCCCCATTTTTAGGTTTCATTGTAATCCAATCAGACTGTGATCAGCTGCCAGGCTAAGAATCTGCTAAACAGGAAGGATTGATTTAGTTGTAATCCTATCAATCTGTGATCCACCACCAGGCTCGGATGCTGCTTAGGTGACAGACCAATTTAGTTGCAAATCAATAAATCAGCTGCAAACCTCAGGCCCTGCTAGGCTGTAGTGTTTATCAGTAGGTGAGTGGATAAAATGGCAGTGGTACACTTATATAATGGAATATTACTCAACCATAAAAAAGAAGGGAATCTTACCATTGTTACAGGATGAACCTGGAAAGTATTATGTTAAGTGAAATAAGCCAGTCAGACAAAATAAACTAACAAAAATAAATAGAAACATCCTCATAGGTACAGTGAACATACTGATAGCTGACAGAGGAGAGGTTGGTTGGGAAGCTGGGTGAAATGATGACATGATTAAGAAAATAACAAAAATTTATAGTCACAGACAATAGTATATCACCAGCCACGGCTTCAATAAACATTTTTTATATGGGTAAAGGATTGAAATTGACTCCACATAAAAGATGATTTATAGTGGCCAATAAGTATATGAAAAGATATTCTATGAAGTGTGTCCCTAGGAAATGCAAATTAAAAAAATAAATTAGATAATGCTACATGTATATTAAAATGGCTAAGATTTAAAAAATTATAATATTAATAACTGGTGAGGATATAAAGCAACAAGAACTCCCATTCATCATTGGTAAAATGTAAAGTGGTTCAGATAGCTTGGCAGGTTCTTACAAAGGTAAGCAGAGTCTTACTATACAACCTAGCAATTGCTGTTCTATGTTTTTGACCAACTAAATATCCACACAAAAATGTTTATGTGAATATTTTTAATTACCCCAAACTGGAAGGAATCAGTATACCCTTGAATAGGTGACTAGATATAAAAATACACTGTGTCCATACAATAAACAGAATGAGCTGTCAAAACTAGAACTACTATGGAGGAACTTTAAATGTACATTTGACTCTTGAACAACATGGATTTACAGGTTTAAAATGCAGTGATAAACTTATCCATAGTTTTTCCATAAATATTTTAAATATATTATATCTTCTTTATGATTTCCTTTTTTTTCCTTTTTATTGAATTTATTGGGGTAACACTGGTTTACAAAGTTTTAAAGATTTTAGGTGCTCAATTCTATAACACATTTTTTGTACACTGTATAGTGTGTTCATCACCCCAAGTCAAGTCTTTTCCCATTACCATTTATCTCCTCAATATAATTTCCTACTTTCTCCTGGCAATCACCATAATGTTGCATGTGACCATGAGTTTTTCTCTCCTTTTTTTTTTTCTTTTATTTTACTGTCACTTCACCCCCACACCCAGGTATCTCACCCACTGCTACAACAGCTGTCAGCTTGTTCTCTATCTATGAGTCTGTTACTATTTTGTTGTTAATTCATTTTCTTCATTAAATTCCACATACATGTTCTGTCTAGAAAAAATTCAGCTGTTATTATAATAAGAATGGTTTGTGTGATGTCAATGTAATCTGAGAGCCAAGGAGAGTAGACTAGAATGTCATACATGAACAATGATGACTTCAGTGTTCTAGTCAGTGGGGGCAGTAGACATCATTGAGTGAGCATGTGTACTGTGTGGCTATTGCATTCAAAGTGACTGAGTGACTGTAGAAACAATGAATCTTAATCAAATTTTGCATTAAGCTTGAATATTTCTCCATGGAAACTGTTCAGATTATTCAGAAGGATTTCAGGATGATGCAATAAGTACAGCACAAATAAAAGTGTGACGCAAATGCTTCAAAGATGTTTTAGTATCTGTTGAAAGTTATCCATGTTCTGGAAGGCCTGCAACAAGCAGAACACCTGAGCATGTTGAACATGTATGGGCAATAATCAACAAAGAACAGTGACTGAAAATGCAAGACTCAAAGCTGATCCAAGGATTCTAAATACTACTGTGTCTGGTACTTTGACAAAGGATCTTGGTCTGAAACATGTGGCATTTTTTTTCCCTGTGGCTTCTGCTACCAAAGCAGAAGGAATATTGTGCAGCACTTACTAATGATTTTATCCAAACTGCTACCAATGAACCAGATTTCCTCAAAAGGTCATAACCAGAGATGAATAATGGGTCTATAGCTATGATCCAGAAATGAAGACCCAGCCCTCTCAATGGAACTCTCCTTGTTCTCCACACCCAAAAAAAGGTGTGCTGCAAAATCACAGCAAGATCAAGACCAAGACCATGTTAACTGTGTTTTTTGATTGGGAAAGTGTTGTTCATCACAAGTATGCCCCTCCAGGCCAAACAATTAATAAGGGATATTATCTCAATGTTCTTTGTTGGTTGAGAAATACAATGTGATGAAAACAGTCACAGCTCTGAGCAACGTTGGTTGGCAGCTTCATCACAACAATGCACCCACTCATGGACCACATCTCCTGCAGAGCCATTTTGGCCAAACATCAAATCACTCAGGTGACAACCCTACTACAATCCAGATTTGGCACCCTGTGACTTCTGGCTTTTCTCAAAACTAAAAATCATGTTGGAAAGGGAAGAGATTTTAGACCACTAATGAGATTCTGGAAAATATGAGAGGGCTGCTGCTCATGATTCCAACACAGGATTTTGCAGGGCTTTGAACAGAGGAAGAGATGCTGGGAAAACTGTATGAGATCTGTAGGTATTTACTTTGAAGGAAACTAAGGCATTATTTTCCTATGTACCATGTTTCTTATATATTCCATCTTCTTTACTGAATGTCTATTTTTCATATTACATGGCTGGATAAGTTCTGGACAGAACTTCATGAATGAAATCATATTGTAGTTGTCTTTTTCTGACTGGCTTATTTCACTTAGCAGAATGCACTCTGAGTTTATCTATACTGTTACAAAGGGTAAGATTTCCTTCTTTTTACAGCCAAGTACTAATGTGTTGTGTAAACTATCAATGCTTTTCAAACCACTCATCTGATGGACACTTGAGCTTTTCCATATCTTGGTTATTGTAAAATAAATAATGCTGCTGTGAACATAGTGGTGCATATGCTTTTTTGCAGTAGTATTTTGAGTTTCTTCAGATAAATTCCCAGAAGTGAAATCTATGCATTATATGGCAGTACCAATTTTAATTTTTGAGAAAATTCCATGCTGCTTTTCACAGTGGCTGCCTCAGTCAGCACTCTCACAAATAATGCATGAGGGTTCCCTTTTCTCCACATCTGCACCTATATTTCTTGTTTGTTGTTTTATTGATGTTAGCTATTCTGACAGGTGTAAAGTTCTAATTTGCATTTTTCTGTAGATTAATGTTTTAGTATCTGTTGAAAGTTATCCATGTTCTGGAAGGCCTGCAACAAACAGAACACCTGAGCATGTTGAACATGTATGGGCAATAATCAACAAAGAACAATGACTGAAAATGCAAGACTCAAAGCTGATCCAGGGATTCTAAATACTACTGTGTCTGATACTTTGACAAAGGATCTTGGTCTGAAACATGTGGCAATTTTTTGGCAATCTATTGACAAAGTGTCAATTTAGGTCCTTTGCCCATTTTTTTAGTGGATTGTTTTTCTAGTATTAAGTTGTAAGTTCTTTATAAATTTTGGAAATTAACCCTTTATTAGATGTATCAATGGCAAACATGTTCTCCCATTCAGTGGTTGTTGATATCCCATTTTGTTGATAGTTCCCATTACTGTCCAAAAATGTTTTAGTGAGATGTAGTCTCATTTGTTATTATTTTTTGTTTGTTTCCTTGGCCCAAGGAGATATATATGAAAAAAATATCACAACAAAACAGGATGCAAGAGTTTATTGCCTATGCTTTCTTCTGGGATTCTTATTGTTTGATTCTAACATTTAAGTCTTTATTCCATTGTGATTTTATTCTTGTGTATGGTGTAAAAAGGTGACCTAGTTTCATTTTATTGTATATATCTTTCTAATTTTCCAAGGACTATTTATTGAATAAATATCATTAGCCCATGGTATGTGCTTCTCTCCTCTGTCAAACATGTATTAAGTGACTATTAAGGCCTTGGTATAGATCCCCCTAGATGGCAGAGGAATAAGTGGAGCAGAACCAGGTTGCATCTGGAATTACATTTTTGGAGAAAAAAATCAGGTGGAATTAACAACAGAACACTATTTGGAAAGAAGTCTTATAACCATGGACAGAACAGAAGAGGACACTTCATCATTACGTGACTGTTAGGAATTGTGTAAACATGAGGGATGTCACCAACGACAGCAGTCAAAGGAATGGAGCCTGAGGCTCCACCTGAGAAGAGTGTGTTCTGGTCCCCCAGCTGAGTTTCTCAGCCTACAGTAACACAGCAGAGAGTAGAGCAGCATACAGATGAGAAGGATGGAAAGCCATACAGTTTACTAGCCTAAGAGAACTCAATAATATCTGTATCATAGGGATGCCAGAAGGAGAAGAGAAATACAAAATGAAAAACCTGCTCAAAAAAGTAATGATAGAAAACTTCCCTAACATGATGAGTGAAAACATTACTCAAGTTTAAGAAGCAGAGGGTTCCAATGAGGATAAATCCAAAGACACCTATTCCAAGACACATCATAATTAAAATGACAAAATTCAAAGACAAAGAGAAAATCCTAAAAGCATCAAGAGAAATAGCAAATAAAATATAGGGGGGCTATGAAAAAATTACTAAAAATCATTCAACAGAAACAACACAATCCAGAAGGGAATGGCAAAAAATATTCCAATTAATGGGAAACAAAGGCCTGCAACCAAGAATACTCTACCCAGCAAGGCTCTCATTCAAAATGGAAGGAGAAATAAGGAGCTTCCCAGAAAAAAGAAGACAAAAATACTACATTTCTACCAAACCAGCATTGCAAGAAAAACAAAAAGGGCCTGCTTTAAAAAGAGAAAGAAACAGAGACATAGAGAGGAACACAGGTGCAAAGGGGGGAAATGGCAATAAATATCTATCAATAATTACCTTAAAAGTAAATGAATTAAATGAGCCAATCAAAAGACATAGGGCAGCTGAATGGATAAGAAAACATGGTCCACATAATGTGCTATCTTCAAGAGACCCACCTCAAAACAAAAAATCAACACAGATAGAAAGTGAAGAGTTGTAAGAATGAACATAAAATTAATTACTAGCAATTGAACTTCTGGGCATATACCCCAAAGAATGAAGGCAGGGTCCCCAAGAGATATTTGTACAGCCAAGTTCACAGCAGCATTGTTCACAACAGTTAAAATGTGGAAGCAACCCAAGCATCTGTCAATGAATGAATGAATAAGCAAAATGTGAAATACCTATATGTCATATAGACATATATCTCCAGTATTATGTAACTCAGCCTTAAAAAGGACATAAATTCTGACATGCGACCAAAAAAAAAAAAAAAAAAAAAAGGAAAGAAAGAAAAAGGACATGAAAAAAAGGCTGAGGTAACAATACTTATATCAGACAAAATAGATTTTACGGTGAAGGCCATAAAAAGAGACAAAGAAGGACATCTTCATAATACTGAAGAGAACAATCCAACAGGAAGAAATAACTTAGGTAAACATATATGTACCCAACATAGGAGCTCCCAAATATGTAAGGAAAATCTTACAGAATCAAGAAGATTATAAACAGCAACACACTAATAGTAGCGGATTTTGATACCCCATTATCAACAGTAGACAGATCTTCCAAACAAAAAACACAAAGGATATTGTGGCATTGAACAATGTTCTAGAGGAAATGGACCTAACTGATATATACAGAACATTTCACCCCAAAGAAGCAAAATACACATTCTTTTCAAATGCACATGGAGCATTCTCTAAGATAGACCACATGGTAGGTCACAAGACAAGCCTCCACAAATACAGGAAAATAAATCATACCAAGCATTTTCTCAGATCACAATGGCTTGATACTACAAATGAGTCTCAAGAAAAAAAAAACAACAAAAAACACAAAAACACTAACTCATGGAGACTGAATATCATGCTTTTAAGTAAGGAATGGGTAAACAATGAGATCAAAGATGAAATAAAAAATGGTTCTGGAAACAAATGACAATAAATATACAACAGTCCAAAACCTATGGGACACAGCAAAGGCAGTTCTCAAAGGAAAATTCATAGCAATATAGGCCTACCTAAATAAGTCAGAAGAAGCTTATACAAACAACCTAACCATAAAGCTGCAAGAACTGGAGAAGCAACAACAAACAAAGCCCAGAGCAAGTAGAAGGAAGGAAATCATCAATATCAGAGCAGAATTAAATAACTTACAGACTCAAACTACAATTCGAAGAATCAACAAGTCCAGGAGCTGGTTCTTTGAAAAAATAAACAAAATTGACAAGCCTTTCACTAGACTATTCAACAAAGAGAGAGAGATGACCCAAATAAACAGAATCAGAAATGGCAGAGGAGAAATCACAACCGATACTTCAGAAATACAAAAGATTATAAGAAATTACTACAAACAACTATATGACAAGAAATATGACAACCTGGGTGAAATGAACAAATTTCTCAAAATGTATAATTTATCAAAACTGAACCCAGAAGAAGCAGAAAGCCTGAATAGGCCAATAACAACTAGTGAAATTGAAGAAGTAAACAAAAATCTCCCAAAGCACAAGATCTCCTGACCAGGTTGCTATACAGGTGAATTTTATCAAACATTTAGAGAAGAACTAAACCCTATACTTCTCAACCTATTCCAAAAAATCCAAGAAGTTGGAAGACACCTAAACTCTTTCTATGAGGACAACATTATTCTATTCCTACAATCAGGTCAAGATCCAATTAAGAAAGGAAGGTACAGGCCAATATCTCTGATGAACATAGATGCTAAAATTCTCAACAAAATATTGTTGGCCAACCAGATCCAGTAATACATTAAAAAGATCATACATCATGATTAAGTGGGTTTCATCCCAGGGATGAAAGGGTTGTACCACATTATCAAATCAATAAATGTAATATACCACATAAACAAAATGAAAGACAAAAGCCATATGATCATTTCAATAGACGCTGAAAAAACATTAAAGTACAGAAACCAGTTATGATTAAAACACTCAGCAAAATGAAAATAGAGGGAGCATACCTCAATATAATAAAGGTTATATATGGGAAACCTGGAGCCAACATCATACTCAATGGGCAAAAACTAAAAGCTTTCCCCTAAGATCAGGAACAAGACAAGGCTGCTCACTTTTTCAACTTCTGTTCAACATCATTTTGGAAGTTCTAGCCATAGGTATCATAGAAGACAAAAGGAATCAAAGTATCCAAATTGGAAAGGAGGAAGTCAAACTGTCATTATTTGCAGATGACATGATAGTGTATAAACAAAATGAAGTAGACTTCAACAAAAATCTACTCAACCTAATAATCAAGTTCAGCAAAATAGCTGAGTATAATGCCAATATTCAGAAAACAAAACCATTTTTGTAAACCAATAATGAACCATCAGAGGTAGAAGCTAAAAACCCATTTACCATAGCAACTAGAAAAATAAAGTATTTAGAAATAAATTTAACCAAGGAGGTAAGAAACCTTTACTCAGAAAACTATAGAACACTGAAGAAAGAAATTAAGGAAGATACAAATAAATGGAAGAATATACCATGTTCATGGATGGAAAGAATTTATATCAGTGAAATGTCCATACTACTCAAAGCAATCTATAAATTCAGTGCAATTCCAATTAAAGTACCAATGACATATTTCACAGAAATAGAAAAATACTCCTAAAATTTATATGGAGCCAAAAACAAACACAAATAGCTATAGCAATCTGAGAAAAAATAACAAGGAAGGAGGAATCACAATACCGAACATCAATCTATACTACAAGGCTACTGTCATCAAAACAGTCTGGTACTGACATAATAATAGACATATAGATCAATGGAATGGAATAGAGAGCCCAGAAATAAGCCCAGGACTCTATGGTCAATTAATATTTGACAAAGGGGGAAGGAACATAAAATGGAGTAAAAACAGTCTCTTCAACAAGTGGTGTTGGGAGAACCGGACAGCAACATGCAAAAAGATAAAACTAGATCACCAACTTACACCATAAACCAGAATAAACTCAAGATGGATAAAGAATTTAAACATAAGCAGTCCCACCATAAAGGTCCTGGAGAAAAATATAGGCAGTAAAATTTAGATATCCTACACGGAAATATGTTTACTGATACATATCCAAGGGCAAAAAAAAAAAGTATTAAAAAAATGAGACTATATCAAATTGAAAAGTTTCTGTTGAGCAAAAAACAAAACAAAAACAAACAAACAAACAAACAAACAAAAAAAAACACTAGCAAAATTAAAAGAGAACCAACTGTATGGGAAAACATATTTGTCAATGATACCTCAGACAAGGGTTTGATATCCAAAATATATAAAGAACATATGCAACTCAAAACCAGGGAGACAGACAGCCCAATTAGAAAATGAGCAAAGGACCTGAACAGACAACTCACTGAGGAAGACATACAAAGGGCCCAAAGGCATATGAAACATCACTAGAATGGCAGTCATCAACAAGTCAACAAACAGTTAGTGTTGGTGAGGATGTAGAGAAAAGGAAACCCTGATGTCCTGTTGGTGGGAATGCAGACTGGTGCAGCCAGTATGGAAAACAGTATAGAGTTTCCTTATAAAATGAAAAATGCAACTGCCTTTTGATCCAGCAATTCCACTACTAGGACTATACCCAAAGAACCCCTAAACACCAATTCATAAGAACCTATGTACCCTTATGTTCATAGCAGCACTATTTTAATAGCCAAGTGCTGGAAACAGCCTAAGTGTCCATCAGTGGATTAATGGATCAAAAATTTTTGGTACATTTACACAATGGAGTACTACACAGCCTAAAGAAAAGGAATTCCTACCCTTTGCAACAACATGGATGGAACTGGAAAGTATTGTGCTTGGTGAAATAAGCCAGTCAGTGAAAGACACATAACCGTTTGATCTCACCTTTTACAGGACACTAATGAACAAAACAAACAAACAAGATACATGAATGCAATGAATAGACCTTCAGTGGGCAGAGGGGATGGGGAGGTGGGAGGGGAGAAGAGTAGTCCAAGAAGGGGAGCAGTTTAGCCAAGGAACTAGCATGAAAGAACCATGGACATGGACAAAAAATAGGATTGACTTTGTGTTGGGGTTGGTAAGGAAGGGGAGAAAGGGGAGGGTAAATGGGATGGATGTAATACAACAACAATAAAATTAAATTAAAAAGAAAAAAGAAAGGCCTTGGTTTATTTCTGCCTCTCTATTATTTTCATTGATTTATATGTCTGTTTTTATGCCAGCCGCATGCTGTTTTGATTACTTTGGCTTTGTAGTATAGTATTAGATACTATGATTTCTCCAATTTTGTTCTTCATTTTCAAGGTTGCTGTTGATAATTTTGGTCTTTTGTAGTTCTTCATACAATATTTTTGGAATATTTGATTTAGTTCTGTGAAATACACAATTGGTACCTTGATAGGAATTATGTTGACTCTATAGATTGCTTTAGGTATATGGATATTTTATGATGTTAATTCTTCTTGTTCATGAACAAGGTATATGCCTCCAATCATTTGTATCTTCTTCAGTTTATTTCCTCAATTTTAAAAATAATTTTACTATAATAGGTCTTTTACATTCTTGGTTAAATATGCTCCTATATACTATATTATTCTCTTTGAAGCAATTGTGAATGTGATTGCTTTCCTACACTCTTGGTATATATGTAGAATGCAATTGATTTCTGGATTTTGGATTTTGTTTTGTTTTTGTCTTCTGCTGCATCAATTACATTTATCAATTATAGTAGGGAATCTTTAGGGTTCTCTATGTACTATATCATGTCATCTGCAAATAATGACAGCTATACTTTTTCTTTTCTAATGGGAATACCATTTATTCTTTGTGTTTGATTATTGTGGCTAGAATTTCCAGTATAATGTTGAATGAAGAGTGGTGAAACCAGACATCTCTTTCTTGTTCTTGGTCTAAAGAGAAGCACTTTTCATTTTTGTCCATTGTGTACAGTGTGGATGTGTTGGTTTTATATGACTATTATTATGTTGAGTTACAGTCTTCTATTCTCACTTTGCATAGTTTTGTCATAACTGGTTTTGGGATTTTACTAAATGCTTTCTGGGCATGTATTGATATGATCACATGTTTTTTATCCTTAATTTTTAAATGAAGTATCACATTTATTGATTTCCTGCTATTGTACTAATCTTGAAACCTAAGAGTACATTTCACTTGATTATGTTGTATAATTTTTCAAATGTATTGCCTGATCCAAATTGCTAGTATTTTCTTGAGGATTTTAACATCTACATTCATCAGGGATATTAGTCTATAATTTCTTTCTCTATATTGTGTTTATTTGGTTTTGGAATGAGGATAATGCTGGCCTTATATAAAGAGGTTGGGATTCTTCAGTCCTCTTAGATTTTTTGGAATAGTTTGAGAATAAGTTCTAGTTCTTTGAATGTTTGGTAAAATTCACCTGTGAAGCCATCCAGTCCAGGACTTTAGTTTGGAGTCTTCTAATTGCTGCTTCAATTTCACTAGTTTTAAGCTGCCTTTAATCTGCCTTTACTCAAATTAATTCTTCATGTTTTAGTTTTTGAAGATTGTACATTTTAAGGAATTTATCCATTTCATCCAGGTTGTCAAATTTGTTGGCATATAGTTGTTCATAATATTTTTTATTATTCTTGGTATCTTTTTGCTATCAGTTGTTACTTCTCCACTTCCATTCTAATTTTATTTATCTGGGTCCTGTCTCTTTTTTTCTTGATGAGTCTAGTTAAGGGTTTGTCAATCTTGTTTATCTTTTAAAAGAACCAGCTCTTGGTTTCACTGATATATTTTTTAAGACTTCAATTTGTTTATTTTTATTACCTCTTTCCTTCTACTCAAATTGGGCTTTGTCATTTTTTTCAAGTTCTTTTAAGTGTAAAGTTAAAGTTAGATAGTTTCTTTGATTTTTTTAGATATATGGGCCTATAATGCTATCAATTTCCCTTTTGCTGTCCCATAGATTTTGTGTCACAATGTTCTTAGTTTTGTTTGTTTTAAGACATGTTTTTTTTTTGTTTGTTTGTTTTTCTGTGAGCTCATTATTAACCTATTCTTTGTTTGGCAACATGTTATTTATTCTCTTTGTATTTCTGTGTTTTTCTGTGCTTATGACTGATTCCTAGTTTCATACCATTATGCTCAGATAAAATGCTTGATGTAATTTCAATCTTCTTAAATTATTCAGGTTTTTTTTTCTTTTTCGGTCCTAATATGGTTTATCCCAGAAAATATTCCATATGTACTTAAACATACGTTTAAGTACATTATCTTGCTTTGATATGAAATGTTTATTATCTTGCTTTGATATGCTCTGAAGGTGTCACTTAAATGCGTCAGATCTAGTGTTTCATTTAATGTCACCATTTCCTTGTTGATTTTCTGCCTGGAAGATCATTCCATTGATCTCAGTGGGGTGTAAAAATCCTCTACTATGACTGTATAACTGCCAATCTCTCCCCTTATGTCCATCAAGTTTTGCTTTGCATATTTAAATGTTCTTATTATTGGATTAATAAATGTTTACAAGGATTATATCCTCTTTTTGGAATGCTCCCTTTATAATTAAGTAGTGCCCTTCTTTGTCTCTTACTATGGCTTTTGTTTTAAAGTTTATTTTGTCAGATATAAGTATTGCTACTCTGTCTTTTTTGTTGTTATGCATGAAATACCTTTTTCCATTTGTTTACTTTCAGTATGTGTATATCTTTTGATCTGATGTGGGTCTCTACTAGAATAATCCATATACGTATCATTTGATTGGCACATATAAGCTATTTACATTTAAAGTAATTCTTTTTTTTTTTAATTTTATTGTTATTGTATTACATCCATCCCTTTTTTTCTCCCCTCTGTCCCCCTCCCCACCCACCCTTTCCCCCCAAAGTCAATCCCACCTGTTGTCCATGTCCATGGTTCCTTTATACTAGGTTCTTGCCTAAGCTGCTCCCCTTCTTTGCCTCTGCCTCCCCCCTCCCCCTTCCCCCTTTCCTCCTGACCACTGCAGGCCTATTCCTTGTATTCATACACTTGGTTCTGTTTTGCTTGTTGTTAGTTTTGCTCATTATTGTCCCGTAATGGGTGAGAACATATGATACCTGTTCTTCACTGACTGGCTTATTTCACTAAGCATAATATTCTCCAGTTCCATCCATGTTGTTGCAAAGGGTACAAGTTCCTTC
>PVIW01012985.1:19447-29570 GCA_004026585.1 Noctilio leporinus | reverse complement strand
GGGGAGCAAAAAGGGGATGGATGTAATACAACAACAATAAAATTAAAAAAAAAAAAAAGAGAAGTGGGCATTTTCAATCTCTGTAGAAGTTATCACTTAGTCTCAAAGCTCTACATTTTTAGGAGTGAGATATAAGAATGAAAGAGAGATGCTAGTTCTAGAATATTATGGAAGAGAGCAAAATGTGGAGAGAGAAAATTGGAGAACACCAAGGTATGTGTTTGAAGTAAAAGCGATTACATTGGAATAGTAAGATGACACAGAAAGGAAGTATTTCACTGTTCCATATCATTCACTATTTATATATTTTTTTCCTTTAACAAGCATTTATCTGTATACCAGACATGTGCTATGGGATGAGCAATAATTAAAAATAAATTAAAACTTTTATTTGAATAAGATAATTATCTGTGTATAGTAAGCCACAGTTATTTGTTATTATAATTGACTTTTGGGCTATGGATATTTGCAGAAATTATTTTCAGCCTAAGATGAAAAAAATAAAAGGATGGGAGAGAAGGAATCAGGGAAGGTTTTATGGAAGAAGTGTACTTCAAGTTGTATTTACTGAGAAGGGAACAGCTCGTCTAACCTTCACACATAGTCCATTTGTGTGAAGAACAATCCCTGTCTTCTTTCTCAGTTTGCTGAGCAGATTCCAACCCAGTAGGTGCTACCAAAGCTTATTTCAACAATGTCTGTCCATTATGACACTTAGATTGGGCCTGCTTTTAATCAACCTAATCTGTTGGTAATTGATTCCTTAAAGGAACAGTATGTGAATGAGAGTCCAATCAACAACATGCCAAATGAACACATTTTAATTCAGGTGGCATTTAAAAATAAAATGAAAACTCAATCAAATAAAGATTATACCAAAAACTGTTTTGCATCATGGTCTTTTATAGGAAGTTAGTGACTACCTGGAGGAGACTTAGGGTATCCCACACCATATGGTGAGATAAATATGGCTTACTTTGCTGCAAACTTGAAGGTTTTACAAGTTTCATTGTAACCACTTTGAAAATTTATGTCTGTTAGAGGACATAAAATTATCAATAGAAGCAGAATATACAAGTCACACAGTTCTAAGAAGCTATTTTTTAAAAGACATACAAAGAAAATAACAACTTGCAATTCAATTCACAAAGCAGCTCAAATAATAACCAATATTCATTCCAAGCTACAACTGCCCAATGAGCAGAAGGCATTGAGGAATCCATTTCCCTGGAGCCCAGGGAAAGGAAAAATAACTCTGGGAGCTGACTGGTCCCTAGAGGCAAACAAGTGGAGCTGAATTGCTGCAAGTTTGACTGTTCTATTCCAAGTGTATCAGACAAGTCTCAGTAGAGCTGAAGTCAATAAGGTGTATTTTGACATTTTGCAGCTGAGCCAAAGATGAGATTGATTTAATCAGTGTAATGAAAACTGGCTTCTGTGAGATATCATAACAAACTTGTAACCCAAATTGGCATTTTGCTTCTTCACCACACCCCTACTGGATATGGAAAGAAAAAAATCAGATAATATTTTTCTTAAATATAAAAATGTTTAAAAATCATTTTAATCTAATTTAAATTTTATTTTTCTCATGGTTCTTCATCTCAAACACTGAAAATAACTGAAGGCCACATAGTACCATTTAATCAAAAGTGTCAAATCAGAAAGGAGCCTGGAGAAATGCTTTCAGATGGAGAAAGATACCATCACTTGGATTTCTTGTTCCCATTGTCACCTTTAAATGCCAGCAGTAAGGTTCTTACCTCAGAGGGCCATTTAAATAGAGCTTAATGACTTGATGTGTAAATAGGGCTCTTCTATAACAGTGTCTAGAATTTAACAAGCAATATATTTGTTGCCTTTTAATTATTATTTGTTATTTTTTGATAGACTGGAGATGTGATTTAGATAGTTCAGGATAATAAATAATTCAAGTAACATTTTATAATACTTTCCATTTGATGAGCATTTCATATGTGCTAACTCTTTATGTAAACTATCTCACTTAATTTCTACTTACTGTTATCTTAATTTCATAGTTTGAAAATCTGAGGCTTAGAAAGATTAACTTAATTGCTCAAACTAAGATTAAGTCAATTTACTGGAAAGTAGCTGCATCAGCATTTTATCCAGGCCTCTTATTGAAGCAGCTTTTCCTCATAACTAATGTCAAAAACAGACTGATGCAGAATTTATAACAGCCAACATCAATATGTAAGTCAAGTGAAATCTAACCTAAATATGTTATACTTATGTATAGGATACCATAAACAAAGTCATATAGTCTGTATATATGACAAATATAACATGCAAAATATACAAAGAGTTCAATGTTTATTAGGTAATAAAATAGCAATCAACAATGCCAATAGGACCTCAGGGAATCTTCTTATACTTAGTATTTAAATACTTAATTTAAGACCTGTTCATTTCAATAGTGCATGTCTATGTGCAATCTTTTGCATTGATACTTGCAAAGAGTCAGGTTCAGTTAAGATTTTTAAAAAAGACTTTATTAATTAGTTTTAGAGAGAAGGGCAGGGAAGGAGGAAGAAAGGGAGAGAAGCATCAATATATATTTGCCTTTCACCTGCCTCCAGCTATGGACATGGCTGGAGACCGGGCTTGAAACCTGGTTATGTGCCCTGACTAAGAATCGAACCAGTGACCTTTGGGCTCACAGGCCAGCACCTATCCACTGAGCCACCAGCCAGGGCCTCAGTTAAGATTTTAACAGAAATACATAGGTTGCCAAATAATGTTCTTCACTCTTCAAATGAGAGACCAATGGACACTGGTTGAAATTTTTTATTGAGAACATGCATACAACATACCTCAAATAACCCAAAGTCTGGGAATTAGGTTTTCTTCCTTCAAGCCACTTAGCCATAATGTCAGGTTAGTCCTCATGGTCTCTCCAGAGATTTCACATGACTCTTTTAAGCTGAAACTACAGGCTACCCTTATCTTTTCCTGCCTCCATCCACAACTTTACAGAATGGCAGAGAGCACTGCCAATGCTATCGATAACATTATTGACTTTACTTAGAAAACAAAGTTACATGTTTTACTTCTAAATTACAATTATTGCTAAATGTTCACACAGAAACCTTACTTATAGACACATGAGAACTCACCTAATATTTTTACCTCCCTCATATCTTGCATTTGGATCTCCAGTGTCTTTAAACATCTTAATCCTGGTGTCTTTTGTTTTCTATAAACTTAGAACTAATTTGATTAACTTGTATTATGTAATTAGTATTTATTTTGTACATAGTCTCTTTTCCTTATTGCTTCTAGCTCAGTGGCCAGGCATCCCTGGCCCGACAGGAGGCCTCTCTTTAAGTGCTTCTATACTACCAACATCCTTGTGCAACCTTTACTTCCCTTTCCACAAACACAGATGTGGCATGTCCACCATAAGATTTCAGGGGAAAAAAGGAAAAAATTAGAACTCATATAAGAAAAACTGTATGTGACAATGGGGTGAAGAGGGGTTCCATAATTCAGGATCTCAAACACACTTGAATTCCACCACTGGTTTCTTCAATCCTAGAAGAAAGAGTCCACTCTTTCAGACCACAGCAGCATAATTATATTTTCACCTAAATGTCACCAACTTTGATTTGCAACTGTGTGCTCTGAAAAAACTAACGTAAGAAACTGGGGATGTGGGAGCAGAGCTTCCAGAATGACTCTAGGAAGAAACACTGAAAAAAAAAAAAAAATCTGATTCAGGAAGATGGCAAGACTAGAGAGCAGTGATGATGGTATTCTCCAGTACCAAATCAGCTAGAGGACAAGATAGGGAGCATGAGATGTCTTCAGGACCCTAGGAATTGGAACAGGCAGCATCTGGACACAGGGGAGCACAGCCCAGAGGCAAAGGAGGCCAGCAGGACAGTAGGTGAGGCATTCCCAACCAACCTGCCTGCGGGCCAAGTTCAGCTCTGGGTAGTGGTGGCCCTGCCCAGAGGGGCATGTTTGACTGAGGCCAGCTTCGGGCTCCCTGGCGACTAGAAGTCTCAACAGTGAAGTGCGGGCAGCAAAGGTGAAACACCATAGGGAACGCGGAATTGAACTCTTGCAGGGGAGGGACTGTGTGAGAGACTCACTCAGGCAACAGGGAGAGGAAGCTCCTCATGGGGATAGAGGTGGACGAGAAGAATCCTGCAGAACCTGGAGCAGGGGGGGCATGGAAGTGCACCAGCCGGGCGGGGCAGCAAGAGGGCCGAAAACAGTGCTGCTGGGCCACTGGGGAAACAGCAGCTAGAAGCCCCTGCGATGGGGGAGGCCCAGCCCTGTGCACCCACACAGGCCCCCAGGCTCCGAGGAAACTCCAAACAGCAAGCCGCCAAGCCAGGAACTAGTAGCGGGGGCAACTGACCCGCCATTGCCAGAGACAAAGGCCGCACCACCCACACCTGGGAAGGGCTCATCACAGAGGCCATGTAAAGGACTCCTTGGAGAGCTGGTTGGCTTGGAGAAGTGGTGCCCGCCCCGGAAGGGCGGGACAGTGTAGGAGGACCCCCCGACAGTGTTGAGGGACAGGGGCAGCCTCCTCCCGGAACTGCACGGGCAGGACCAGTCATCACAGGGATGAGCAAAATTACAGGCTGCCCTGCAGGGGTGCTGGGTGCTCATCATGGGCAGGAACCTCTGCCAGGAGTGGGAGGGGGCACCCTGCGGGCTCCAGAATACCTGCAGCCCTAAAACCCAGCCAGGTTGCAGAAGGCCCAGCCTACCTGGGGGCGGACACTCAGAAACAGCCCTGACTGACAATCAGAGGCCCTGCCACATGCCAAAACTGGCTAGACTATAGACTATAGACTGCAAAGTCCTGACCAAGAAAAAGAGGCAGCCTCAGGAAAGGGATTGCTGCTAATCTCAAGCACCTGAGTTATACCGAGAGCAATATGAACTATTAATCCCCAACATATCCTTTGCAAAAGTTACTTCTCACATATTCTTAATCCCCACCATACCTCAATCCACCTAAATACCCAAGACCCTCCCCCTACTCTCGAATTAAAGTCTACTCACACTGTGGCTACAACGCATTCCCAGTCCTCAATCAAAGTATTCCTCCCTTCCCCAGCCACCTAAACTCTTTCTTTATTCTTTTCTTCCTTCATCTTTCTTTCTTTTCTTTTTTCTTTTTCTTTTCTTCCTGGTAAAGCCCACAGGTGCTGGTAAACCTGGACCAATCAGAAATCATAAAAGGGGAACACACAGCTAAAACCTTTCTTTATTAATATTGATTTCTCTTTGTCTTGTGACTTTCTCCCCGCCCCCCCCCTTTTTTTTCTTTCTTTCTTTCTCCTTTCTTTTCTCCCTGATAAAACCTACTGGTCCTGGCTCCACCTGGAACAAACAGAGACCATAAAGGGTGAACAGACACCTAAACCTTTTCTTTATTAATATTGATTAAACTTTCTCTTGTGATTTTCTCTTTTTTTTTTCTTTTTTTTTCCTCTGCTAAAAGCCCTCAGGTCCAGGCTCCATCTGGACCATTGAAGGATTATTAAGGGTGAACAGCCATCTAAAACCTTTCTTATGGTTATTATTATTGTTTTTATTTCTTTTTTCCTTTTGCATTTTTTTTTTTTTTTGGTTTGGTTTGGTTTGGTTTTTTTTTTTTTTTTTTTTTTTTTTTTTTTTTTTTTTTTTTTTTTTTTTTTTGTTTAAAGCCCACAGGCCCAGAATACAACCAGACAGCCCAAATAAAGGACACACCAAGAACAGCAAGTGGAGAAAATCTGAGAGACGGCAACACTGAACTTCACAAATCTCCTATTACAGAAGGGTGCTCAACTAAGGCAAGGAAGCAAAGCAGGTTAACCCAAGGAAAGAACAAAAATATATAAATAAATAAAGAGCAAGCAAGAATAGACACCGAAAATGGGAAAAAAAAGAATCAGTCCATCACCAAAAGGAAAGGAAAATCCCCAGAAAGAACACAAAATGAAAGAGAGGCACCTGGAATATCAGATAAGGAATTCAAAAGAATAATGATAGAGAAGCTGAGTGAGCTCAGCCACATCAAAGAAAATGGTAAACAACTCCAGGAGAACTACAAAGAACTCCAGGAAAATTACAAATAACTCCAGGGAAATTACAAAGAACTCCAGGGAAATTATAAAGAACTCCAGGGAAGTTACAAGGAACTTACTGAGAAATACAACAGCATGAAAAAGGACAGGGAAACAGTCCTTGATTCCAGGGAATCATTAAGTGCCAGGAGGAAATGAAGAATACAATTTCTGAATTGAAGAATACAGTAGAAGGAACCAAGAGTAGGCTAGAGGAAGCAGAGGACCAGATCAGCAAGTTGGAGGATAATGTAGACAAATACTCCAAGACAGTACAAGAGAATAAAAAATGGCTGAACAAGAATGAAGAGGGGTTAAGAGAGATGCAGGACAACATGAAACGTAATAACATCTGTATCATAGGGATACCAGAAGGAGAAGAGAAACAAGGAATGGAAAACCTGTTCAAAAAAGTCATGATAGAAAATTTCCTTAACATGATGAGTGAAAACATTAATCCAGTTCAGGAAGCACAGAAGGTCCCAATAAGGATCAACCCAAACAGACCAACACCAAGGCACATTATTATTAAAATGGCTAATTTCAAAGACAAAGAGAGAATCCTAAAAGCATTAAGAGAGAAAAGACAAATAACATACAAAGGGGCTCCAATAAGGCTATCAAATGATTATTCAACAGAAACAATTCAAGCCAGAAGGGAATGGCAAAAAGTATTTCAAGTCATGGGAAACAAAGGCCTGCAACCAAGAATACTCTACTCAGCAAGGCTCTCATTCAAGATAGAAGGAGAAATAAGGAGCTTCCCAGACAAAATAAAAAGACTAAAAGAATACATCTCTACCAAAACAGCATTGCAAGAAATGCTAAAGGGTCTGCTATAAAATAAGTAAAAAAATAAAATGAAGAAACAAGAAAGCCAAAGAGGAACACAGACACAAAGGGAGAAAATGGTAATGAATAAGTATCAATCAAAAATAACCTTAAATGTAAATGGATTAAATGCACCAACGAAAAGACATAGGGTAGCAGAATGGATAAGACAACATGACCCACATATATGCTGTCTTCAAGAGACCCACCTCAGAACAAAAGATCGACACAGATTGTGAGTGAAGGGATAGAAAAATATATATCAAGCAAATGGACATGAAAAATAAGCTGGAGTAGCAATATTGATTTCAGATAAAATAGATTTTACAATGAAGGACATAAAAAGGGACAAGATGGACATTTCATAATACTTAAGGGAACAATCCATCAAGAAGAAATAACTCTGATAAACATATACACACCCAACATAGGAGCTCCAAAATATATAAGAAAAATCTTGGAAGACTTTAAGAAAGACATAGACAGCAACACACTAATAGTAGGGGATTTTAATACCCCACTATCAATAATGGACAGATCTTCCAAACAAAATATCCCCAGAGATGTTGTGGCATTGAACAGAGGAAATGGACCTAAGTGATGTATACAGAGTCTTTTACCCCAAAGAGGCAAAATACACATTCTTTTCAAATGCACATGGATCATTCTCCAAGATAGACCACATGGTATGTCACAAGACAAGCCTCTACAAATACAGGAAAATTGACATCATACAAAGTATCTTCTCACATCACAATGGCTTGAAACAAGAAACCAATCTCAAGGGAAAAACCCAAAAATTCTCTAACTCATGGAGACTGAATAACATGCTTTTAAGCAATGAAGGGGTCAACAATGAAATCAAAGATGAAATCAAAAAGTTCCTGGAAACAAATGACAATGAACACACACCAGCCCAAAACCTATGGGATACAGGAAAGGTAGTTCTTAGGGGGAAATTTATAGCAATACAGGCCTTCCAAAAAAGATTACAAGAAGTTTATAAAAATGAGCTAACCACAAAGCTGCAAGAACTAGAGGAGCAACAACAAACAAAGCCCAGAGCAAGTAGAAGGAAGGAAATCATCAAGATCAGAGCAGAACTAAATAACGCAGAGATTCAAACTACAATTTGAAGAATCGACAGGACCAGGAGCTGGTTCTTTGAAAAAATAAACAAAATTGACAAGCCCTTACCCAGACTTATCAAGAAAAAGAGAGAGAGGATCCAAATAAACAGAATCAGAACTGAAAGAGGGGAACTCACAACTGATACCTCAGAAATACAAAAGATTGTAAGAAATTACTACAAACACCTATATGACAAAAAATATGACAACCTGGATGAAATGGACACATTTCTGGAAAGGTATAATCTACCAAAACTGAACCCAGAAGAAGCAGAAAGCCTGAATAGGCCAATAACAACTAGTGAAATTCGAGAAGTCATCCAAAATCTCCCAAAGCACAAAAGCCCTGGACCAGATGGCTACACAGGTGAATTTCATCAAACATTTAAAGAAGAACTATCTTCTATCCTTCTCAAACTATACCAAAAAATTCAGGAAGAGGGAAGACTCCCAAACTCTTTCTATGAGGCCAATATTATTCTAATCCCAAAACCAGGGCAAGATACAACTAACAAAGAAAGCTACAGGTCAATATCTCTGATGAACATAGATGCTAAAATTCTCAACAAAATATTGACCAATTGGATCCAGCAGTATATTACAAAGATCATACACCATGATCAAGTGGGTTTCATCCCATGGATGCAAGGATGGTACAACATTCGTAAATCAATAAATGTAATACTCCACATCAACAAATTGAAAGATAAAATCCATATGATCATATCAATAGATGCTGAAAAAGCATTTGATAAAGTGCAGCAACCTTTATGATAAAAACCCTCAGCAAAATGGGAATAGAGGGAGCATACCTCAACATCATAAAGGCCATCTATGAGAAACCTAAAGCCAACATCATAATTAACGGACAAAAACTGAAAGCTTTCCCCCTAAGATCAGGAACAAGACAAGGCTGTCCAGTTCCTCCACTTCTACTCAGCATTGTCTTGGAAGTTCTAGCTATAGCCATCAGAGAAGAAAAAGGAATCAAAGGTATCCAAATTGGAAAGGAGGAAGTCAAACTGTCATTATTTGCAGATGATATGATAGTGTACATACAAAACCCGATTGGCTCCACCAAAAATTTACTCAACCTAATAAGCAAATTTAGCAAAATAGCTGGGTATGAAGTCAATATCCAGAAATCAAAAGCATTTTTGTATACCAATAATGAAATAACAGAAATAGAAGTGAAAAAACAAATCCCATTTACCATAGCAAGAAGAAAAATAAAGTACCTAGGAATCAACTTAACTAAGGAGGTAAAAGACCTGTTTTCAGAAAACTACAGAACAATGAAGAAAGAAATCAAGGAAGATACAAATAAATGGAAGCATATACCATATTCGTGGATGGGAAGAATTAACATCATTAAAATATCCATACTACCCAAAGCAATCTACATATTCAATGCAATCCCAATTAAAATACCAATGACAGACTTCACAGAAATAGAAAAAATAATTAAAAAATTTATATAAAGCCAAAAATGCCCATGAATAGCCACCACAATCTTGAGAAAGAAGAACAGGGTAGGAGGAATCACAATACTGGACTTCAAACAATACTACAAGGCTACTGTCATCAAAACAGCATGGTACTGGCATAAGAATAGACATATAGATCAACGGAACACAATAGAGAGCCCAGAAATTAACCCAGGACTCTATGGTCAACTAATATTTGACAAAGGGGGAAGGAACATCCAATGGAGTAAAAATAGTCTCTTCAACAAATGGTGTTGGGAGAACTGGACAGCAACATGCAAAAAGGTATAGCTAGACCACCAACTTACACCGTACACCAAAATAAACTCAAGATGGATAAAGGATTTAAACATAAGCAGTGCCACCATAAAGGTCCTGGACAAAAATAGAGGCAGTAAACTTTTGGATATCCTACGCAAAAATATGTTTACTGATACTTCACCAAGGGCAAAGGAAATCAAAGAACGAATCAACAAATGGGACTATATCAAATTGAAAAGTTTCTGTTCAGCTCAAGAAAATATCAGCAAAATTCAAAGGGAACCAACTGTATGGGAAAACATAATTGCCAATGATACCT
>PVIW01012985.1:0-19347 GCA_004026585.1 Noctilio leporinus | reverse complement strand
TGACTCAACACCAGGGAGACAAACAGCCCAATTAAAAAATGGGCAAAGGACCTGAACAGACAACTCACTGAGGAAGATATACAAAGGGCCCAGAGGCATATGAAAGAATGCTCAACATCACTAGTCATCAGAGAGGTGCAAATTAAAACCACAGTAAGTTACCACCTCACACCTGTCAGAACGGCAATCATCAGCAAATCAACAATCAACAAGTGTTGGTGAGGATGTGGGGCAAAGGGAAACCTCATACACTGTTGGTGGGAATGTAGGCTGGTGCAGCCATTGTGGAAAACAGTATGGAGTTTCCTTAAAAATCTAAAAATGGAACTGCCTTTTGATCCAGCAATTCCACTACTTGGACTATACCCAAAGAATCCTGAAACACCATTTCATAAGAACCTATGCATACCTATGTTCAAAGCGGCACTATTTACAATAGCCAAGTGCTGGAAACAGCCTAAGTGCCCATCAGTGGATGATTGGATCAAAAAACTTTGGTACATATACACAATGGAATTCTATATAGCAGAATGAAAGAAGGAACTTGTACCCTTTGCAACAACATGGATGGAACTGGAGAGTATTATGCTTACTGAAATTAGCCAGTCAGTGAAAGACAAATATCATATGATCTCACCCATTACGGGACAATAAGGAGCAAAATAACAACAAGCAAAACAGAACCAAGTATATGAAAGAAGTAATCGGCCTTCAGTGGTCAGGGGGAAAGGGGTTCGCGGGAGAGAGGAGGCAGAGGCAAAGAAGGGGAGCAGCTTAGACAAGAACCTAGTATAAAGGAACCATGGACATGGACAACAGGTGGGATTGACTTTGGGGGGAATGGGTGGATGGGGAGGGGGACAGAGGGGAGTAAAAATGGGATGAATGTAATTCAACAACAGTAAAATTGAAAAAAAAATCTTATAGTACAAATGCTGAAAAGAAGAGACTGGCCCATTTGTCTTTTCAAAGACTAGCTCCTTAATCTTATATTTGAAAGACACATCTTTCTGAGTAACAGAAGTCTGTTTTCTTTTTTAAAGAATTATGTAAATATTTTGGGGATATTAACACTGTAGGAGTTTAAAATACAGCACACCTTCAGTTCTGATCTCTTCACACTCAAAAGACATCTGTGTAAAATACTAAGACCTTTAAACTTTGGGCAAACTCCATGAGAATACAAACTCCATGAAGGAGTCAGTGGGAAGCTATATCCCTTTTCTTGTACTCTTAACACCATTATTCTGGCTCTTGATTGTTTTGAGAATAAAACAAAAGTAAAATCAACTTTGAAATGGGTCTAAATTTTCATTCTCACCAATCTTTAAGCACAGACCAGACTCTGTGGTTTAGCTCCTTACTTCCTCTCTCTCCTCTACAAGCTACATAATATACATTTCATCATATAAAATAAGTAGGGCCAGAATTAAAATTTGGGAGCTTTCTGTAAAACCTGATAGCAATTATATTTTAAATATAAAAAAGAATACAAATATGTTATTATGTTTCTAAAGGTCAAAGCCCCTTCCAACCTTCCCTCCCCTTGACTTCAAAGCCCCAGAGGTAGAGTTAAGTGAGAATACTATCCCAAAGATGTTTCTTAAATTTAGTTATCATAATGTGGCTTTCTGGATCTCTTTAATTCAAATCTGAAATGCAGCAGTACTTAATTCTCAAAGGCCTAAATTCACAGTAATCTTTTCCTGTGAATGGCCATGGTCAGTGTTATCTAAGGGTAGTTTCATTAGTTGGCAGTGTGAAGGTATTACTTGGAGTAACAGACTCACCCCCAGTAAAGGTAGAAAGTACCTTGTAAACCAGTGTAATTAAAAATATGGTCCATGGTTATCTGCAACAGAATTCAGAGAGAGAGTTTGGAAAAAAATAATATTACTGTACTTTACCTAAAGCCTGAATCAAAATCTTTATTAAAAATCCTGCATTTGAAAATGTTTCTCAGTTTTTCACTTATATTTTATTGTTTATACTACTATAGATGTTCCAATTATTCCCCTTTGTCCTCTTCTACCCAGGCTTCCTGCCCCCTACTCCTCAGGCGATCCCCACACCATTGTCCATACCCATGGGTTCCACATATATGTTCTTTGGCTACTCTAGTCCCTGTGCTGCATTTTACATCCCCATGAGTATTCTGCAACTACCAATTTGTACATTTTAATCCCTTCACTTTTTTCACCCATCTCCCTACTCCCTCGCATCTGGGAACCATTAAAACATTCTCTGTATATATGATTCTGTTACTGTTCTGCTTGTTTATAAAATGGCAATAAATACATATCTATCAACAATTGATCATCATTAATTTTCAGTAACAGAAATCTTCAATCCACTATTATTTCATCTCATACTTCAGATAATATCTGAGCATATGTGCAAAAACACATGTATGTATGTAAACACATAAAATGTTCCTTTTGTAGTTTAAGCAAGTTAAGCAATGTCTCTTTTTTTAACTATGATTATAAATCCTCCTGTACAGTATGTTTAATAAGATCTGTATTGGTATGATTTGATTGTTTTCTAAGTTATTAGTAACTTCTCAGACCCTACATTTAAACTAAGACTTCAGGAGCTAGGATTTCTATTGCCAGCTTGATCAATAAATTTTTGAGCGTCCTCACTGAAAGATGAGGAGCTAGTTTTTAGTGAACATTTTCAGTTCCAAAATTAAAAAAAAAGAAAAAAGAATTTGGTGGCTCTTAACTTACATTTAATCAAAATGATTTAAAAAACTATAACTAGGCCCTGGCTAGTGGCACAGTAGATAAGGCGCCAGCCTGTGAACCTAAAGGTTGCTGGTTCAATTCCCCAGTCAGGGCGCATAACCAGGTTGCAAGCCAGGTCTCCAGCCGGATCCTTAGCTGGAGGCAGGTGAAAAGCAACCATACACTGAAGTCTCTCTCCCTCTCTGCCTCACTCCCTTCCCCTCTCTAAAAAAAAAAAAAAAAAATGATATTGAACATTGATTTGAAATCTTGGAAACTATATGGTTGAGACAGATTGTGAGACAAATGGCAACCATCCACTCATGTACTCTTGACAGAACACTAAGGAAAAATTGCAACCTCATCTGCCTAATTAATTTTCTAATTTGATTTAAAATTACATTTGATGTTCTTTGCCAAGGGCATTGACAGATCTTATCACGGTCTCTAAATGCAGAAAATGAAAGTGTTCCATATACTGAGATCAGAGTTCTCCCCAAGCAAAGAAATTTAATGTGTATGTGGCAAATTTTTGATTCCTGAAAAATACATGAATTCAAAGATATGAACAATACAAATATCAAGTGGCAGTATAATAGTTATATTCTAATCAGAAGCAATACTTAGAAAAAGTAAGTGATTAAGAATGACAGATAAACCACAATTGAGTAAAGGTTTATTCTGTTATGCTAACTAGTATTCCAAGAATTGAATAGGCTTACTAAAGCAGTCTACTAAGATACCACAAAGGAATGGCACTGGAATAGAACTTTTCTAAGATTGTTTATGTGAATGCTTAGATTTGAAATGTTCCTTAAGGTAGGTAGTTGCTCTTAGTCAGTAAATTGGAATGAAGGTATACAGTTCATATCTAATACATTTTTCCCATTTGTATTCATGTTTGAAATCAGATTTTCATTTTTAAAATGTGTTAAATTCAGGATGAGAATGAATTGAAATATTGTATATTGGACACAGGTTCAGAAACAAGACTTGAGAAATCACGCCAAGAGGACCCAACACAGCATGATAACTGGAGTATGGGAGTCAAGGCCAGATCTGGAACATAAGTCATAGTAATATGCTAGCTTTTTATTGTCATTGTTATTTAAGAATACTAATTCATATTGCTGAAGAAATTTGACTTTGAAATGGGATCAAAATTAGCATCAGAAGTATTTACGATATAGAAGGTATTCGTAGACACACAATATATTTTTCTGTATGTGGTGATAGATTTAAGGTGTTTTTAATCAGGCTGGCCAGTAAAATATTGGATTTCAAAAAACTAACTAAATTGGGACCCTAGTTACATTTGCTTAGCACCTGGTTTCTTGCCTCAGCATAAAACCATCTGGCAGCTGTGTTTTGTTTTGTTCTATTTTATTAGGCTTTGTTATTTATTGTCCAAATGTACCACATGAATATCCAGAAGCAGAAAAATTTAGACCAGTGAAGATGAAGGTATTATAGTTTGCTTGGGTTAATGAGAACTATTACTAAAAGTAACTATTTTCTTCTTTTCTCCTTATTATTTTCCAAGGGATAAAAATCTTTCTCTAACTACTCCTCTATTTGAAAATAGTCAGTGGACAACTCAAACTTGAAATGTCCAAAGAGCCAAGGTATCATCTTGATTTATGACCTAAATCCAACCTGACCACCTTGTGTTGATATGAGTGTTAATTCAGAATTTGGTAACAACATTCCTGTTCTCTCCCATGCACAGTAAACGATGTCCTTTTCTACAAAGGACACTCCATGGCCATTTCAGAATCTTTACTGGGATTCTTGTTCCAGAGATGTTTAAGAACACATCTAGCATTTTAAGTGGAAAATAGCACTTGAATTGAAACTATGTCTAATGGGCAAATCATTTTTAGGTGAAGCAGTCATTTGAAATACTTTCTCTAAAACCTTAAAAAATAGCCATCCTTGGCTTAGATCCTAAGAATATTATTTATTAACAGAATATCTAGGACAATGTTTGTCCTATTCAGCCGCCAAGCAAAAGGTTAGAGGGAAGAGGATGCCATTTTCCTAGTTTGTGAAGTTCAATACTGGCAATGTGCTGGGCACTGTGCCAACTCTTTGAGTCAAGTGCCTAATTATAATTTGGCAGCAACTTGATAAAGTATGCGTTGTTAATTCATTTGAACAGACCAGGAAAGAAAAGTAAATCATCCTCCCAAAACCTTGTAGTAAATGAATGGAAGGAAGCAAGATTTCCACTAACTGTGGTATAATTTTCTCACTAAATAGAAGCCTTTCTTCTGACCCTGTTCCCAATCTATACACTTGGTCCTTCTAATATGAAAAGAACCTGTGGTTTGGGCATGATTTTCAATAGTCAAGATGTTACCAGCATTATGAAAGATAAATTAAATAGATGACCATTGTGAGTTTTTTCAAGCTAACCACTGAAGCCCAGATTTTAGAACAAAAGATTCCACAAAATATTAATAACATTGCTTGTCTTATACACAAAGTATTGAGTTGGCAAAAAAAGTTAGTTTGTTTTTTTTCGTACTAGTAGCCCTTGGTTGTCTTTAACTTAATTTGAAACAATTTTGTAGACTGTATTATGCAACTGTCATATCAATGTGCATTTAAAAATACTTACCAAAATTAGTTAATTTTTATATAGCCATTTTAATATTGAAGGTGGAAGAAAATACACATTTTCAGATATTATGCTTTATTATTTCAAGAAAGATAAAAATGCAACTGAAATGCAATAAAAGATTTGTGCAGTGTATGGAAAAGGTGCTATGACTAATTGAATGTGTTAAAAGTGGTTTGCGAACTTTCATGTTGGAGATTTCTTGCTGGATTATGCTCCGTAGTCAGGTACACCACTTCAAGTTGATAGCAATCAAATCAAAGCATTAATTGATAAGAATCAATGTTATACCATGCAGGAGATCGCAGACATACTCAAAATATTAACATCAATAAACTTACTAGTGAAAATTTTAAAATGTGTCTTTTATTTTATTGAAAAAAAACATACAGGCTTTTTTGGTCAACCCAATAAAATGCAGAACAAATGTATTAATGTGTCTTCATTAAACATATGTATACTAGGTGTTGAAATAGGTACTACAGGTTAACAAGGGAGGAGCCCCTAATTCCTTTCCCTGAGAAGTTTGGAGCATATCTTTAGAAGCTCATAATAAATAATTTCAATGCAAAGATAATATCTTCAAATTAAGTTATGAACAGAAAACAATAGAGAGAACCTCAAAGTATAATTAATTTGCTGGAAAGGATACTAAAATGGCAGGACATTTTTCATAAAAACAAAAGCAAAAAAATAAAAAGACTTGTATGTATACTGAAAATGACCCGAAGAGATCCCAAAATGTGTGTTTGTATTGAGAGTAGAGGAATGGAGGATTGACAGTCTCTGCCTTTGGAATTAGCATGTATCATTACTTGAGAATAGTAGTAAATGGGAAGGTAAATAAAGGACAGTGTCTGAGGTGTTTTGTATTCTTATACCTTGATTTGAAATTCTATTTTCCCAAACAGAGGATAAACTTGTCACTTTTTGTCCTGTAGAAACTTTTCTTTAGTTCAGAAGGATATTTTTTAATTAATTGGCTTCTCACACTCTAAGACCTATTGCACACTTCTCTTGTTCATGTTACCTTATTGATTGGCCAGGCCTCCAAAGGGATTTTAATAGTGCAACTCCTGTTACAAGGTACAGTGATCCATCAAACAGTATGAATCTACAGTAACATAAGATCTGGATTATTAAAAACATTCTCATGAAAGTGTATTAAACTAAGGGAAACAAGTTTAAGATTCCGGAAGATATACTGTATATGTACCTGAATTAGAAGAAAGGCAAAATAGATGGATAAAAGAAAAAATAATCTTTGGTAAAATGGGTAAGACTTAATGAATAATGAACTATTAATGATTATTACAGTAAGAGAGAGATTCCTAAATTTTCAAATTCCAACTTCATATAATCATACATTATAAAAAGTATCTGAAAAGTGGTTTAAAATATCTATCTTATTGTCATTAATTGTTGGTAAGTGTTAACCAGGCATGGTTAATACAATTAAACAATCCAATACATTTGAAATTGTATAATGGCTGCTGATAGGCAAAACATTGTTAAACCAGAAGTACCAATTAATTAATTTATTGGACCATTAAACATCTGGATTGTCTTTGTTAGTCAATAAAATTTAATGGTTCATTAAAAATCAATGAAACATGACAGAAAAAAGAGCTTTGTTTTCCATTTCCTTTCAGTTTACCTATAGATTAGCAGATTTTATCTCCTTTTGACCCCTTAAAGTCTAATGAAAAGTCACAGACTTTGCTGAGTGATACGAAATTCCATATCCAAATCAAAACCAGAAATTGCAAATGCATACATACTTTTTTAATGATTGCAAATAAACCAATGCTGCAGAGGTTAGTAGAGAAGGAAAATCTTTTTTGAAATACACACCACAAACCTTCCTGGAATTTATTTACAACTTCAGTGTTGATGTGTGTTGGCAACCATTTTTTAAAGTTACCACTATACAACCATAAGTAGGTCAAAGCATTGAATGAACAGGATTCTAAATTTACATTTTTAAAATATAAGCTAGTGGTATAAATAAATTACTGAATTGGTAAGCATACTTACCAATCACTGAAATATTTCATTTACCCTGATATATCTATCTGAAGAGATATATTTATATATAGATCTATAAGCTGTAAGGATTGTGCCATAGAGACTATGTTTTTACTTCTCACTTAACAGTTTCATTTTCAAATATATTTCTATATCAGATTCTTAATGAGTATCTAGATAACTGTGTATTCTTATTATTGAACAAACCAACTGCTTTTGTAAATGTACATTGTTTTTAATTTTCACAAGTCACTCCAATGACAATTCTTATCCACATATCATTGTCATTTTTATATAATTATATTCTTTGAATGAATTCTGAGAAGTAACATTCTTTGGTTACTAATAGGTACCCAAAGCTTTTGTTCATATGACTAAACTGGAAAGCATTATCTAAATTGAATTAATTTCATTAGTAAAAGTGTTTATTTGTTATTTATTTTAAATCCCACCCATGAGTATCCTGGGAAGATGAAAAACTGATAGCAAAGATCTTGAATATCTCCAAATCTACATATTAAAGCAAACATAGTAGGAGAACCAAGATGGTGGAGGAGTAAGTGGAGCTACACCAATCTCCTCCCAGAAACAATCTGGAGTTATAACCTAACTGGGGAGAAATCATCAGAATAACCAACAGAGCCAGGGACAGAACAGAAGAGGCCACTTCATCACAGTATGACAGGTAGGAAATGTGGAGACATGAGAGGGCTGGCTGGGCTCCCACAGGCAGCAGCTGAAGGGACTGAGACACACCTTAGCAGCTAGAGGTTCCACACGAGTCAGGTGGGTTATAAATCACCAGCTGAGTTTTCTAGCCTACAGCAACAACCCTGAGAGTAAAACAGCACACAGTTGTGGAAAGCAAAAAGCTGCCATGTTTTGTCAGCTTAAAATAGACAGCTATAAACCCATTTCTTAAAGGGACTACATATGGAAATACATTGGCACCTACTTACCCTGGGCTCTGGTGGCAGATCCAGGAAATAAAGAAAGTGCACCTCCACACCACAGAAGGTCACACCACTAAGAAAGGAAGTAAGATCAGTCCAATATAAGAAGCAGAAACAAACAAGAAAAGCCACCTACAATGGGGAAATAAAGAAAGAACCCCACCCCCCCCCCCCCCCCATTGAAAGGAAAGGAAGAATCTCCAGAAAGAGTGCTAAATTAAATAGAGGCAAGCAAAGGATCAGATATAGAGTTCAAAATAATGATGATAGAGAAGTTCAATGAGCTCAGCAAGCTCAAAGAAAATGACAAACAACTTCAGGGGAACTACAAAAATTTCCAAGAATGCTACAAGAAAGTTAATGAGAACCACATCAGCATTAAAAAGGACATGAAACTATCAATAAGAGCCAGGAGGAAAAAAAATAATATAATCTCCGAATTGAAGAACACAGTAGAAGGGATCAAAAGCAGGCAAAATCAAGCAGAAAATTGGGTTAGGGAGCTGGAGTATAACAAAGAAAAAAACAAACAAACAAACAAACAAAAAAACACCCAGACAGTGCAACAATGAAATGAAAAAAAAAAAAAAAGAAAAGGAAAAGAAAATGAAAAAAATGAAAAACGAAATGAAAAATGAAAAAAACAAAAACAAACAAACAAACAAAAAAAACTGGAAGGCTCTGGCTATTGGCACAGTGGATAAGGTGACAGCTTGAGAACCCAAAGGTCACTGATTTCATTCCCAGCCAGGGAACATAACCAAGTTGCAAGCCAGATCTCCAGCCAGATCCATAGCTGGAGGCAGATAAAAGGCATAGATGTCTCCCTGCCTCTCTGTCTCCCTCCTTACCCCTCTCTCTAAAAATAATAAATAAAATCTTTAAAAAAGAGAGAAAGAAAAAATGATTGGAAAAGAATGAAGAGGTTTTAAAAGAGCTGCAGGACAACATAAAATGCAATAATATCAATTTTATAGGGACTGCAAGAGGAGAAGAAAAGCAAGGGTAGAAAACCTGTTTGAAAAAGTAATGACAAGAAAACTTTTCTAACTTGATGAGAGAAAAAGTCACACAAGTCCAGGAAGCACAGAGGGTCCCAATGAAGATGAACCCAAACAGGCCCACTCCAAGACACATCATAATTAAAAGGGCAAATTTCAAACACAAGGAAAGAATTCTAAAAGCTTCAAGAGAGAAACCACTAATAACATACAAGGGGGCTCCAATGAGGGTTACAACTGATTTCTCAACAGAAACACTACAAGCCAGAAGGGAATGGCAAAAAATATCTCAAGCAATGAAAAACAAAGGCCTGCAACCAAGACTACTCTACCCAGCAAGACTCTCATTCAAAATGGAAGGTGAAATAAGGAGTTTCCCAGACAAAAGAAGGCTAAAAGACTACATCTTTATCAAGCCAGCATTGTAAGAGATGCTAAAGGGTCTGCTTTAAGATGATGAGGAAACAGAGAAAAACAGAGAGGAACATAAGTACAAAGGGAAAAAATGATAATGAATAAGTATCTATCAATAATAACCTTAAAGATAAATGGATTAAATGCACCAATCAAAAGACATAGGGTAGCTGAATGGATAAGATCCAACCTTTACTTATGAATTCTTTAATATAATATTGTTATTAATAGATTTTACTAAATAATGTATAGTTTTGTATTTTTGTTGTATTGCATTACTTCAGGTTAAGTTTTCTTAGATTGGAATTACTTTCTAAGTTGGGAAAATCAAGTTACTTACAATAACTCCTAGAAAAATAGAATGCAGTTAAGGAAAAAGAAAAAAGTAAGAAAATGTGTAGGTATATTACACAGAATGCATGCTATCTTTCTTATTCACTGTTACAAAATATGTGCTTGTTTGTAAGTGTATAATATATAGTGATTATTAGCAATTTATATTTTCAATATCAACTAACTGGTAGTTGGTGTGTTGAGAAATTAATCAATTTTTAGTTTAGAAAGAGTGAAGACTAATTTGGGATGGAAGTTGCCAACTACTAAACTACATGATTCATGTACATATGCATTATATATTCTCATATTAGCATTTAATTAGATGAGATTCCTTTCAAACATATAGTGGAAGCAGACATTTCTAGCAATGAAGCCCCCAACCTGGGGATGCTTGGGAAAATGTATTAATGTATTAATGCTACAGTAAACTTCATATTCAAATGTGAACATACTTACACTTTACCTCAACAGATTTAAATAGTCCAGAGGTTAGTTTAGGACCACATAGGAAGTCAATTGCAAGTTCAAAAAATAGCTAGAATATTATTCTACATAATTATTTAAATCCAAGTATTTTAAATTTTTATATCAAGTTAGTAGATGTCATAATTTCTACCCTATGGGGACCAGCTGAGCACAGCAAGTGCCATTATTTCTGAAGGCTTCATCTTGTAAAACACATGTATAGGAAAAACGGAGGGTACTGAAAGAAGTAAGACCTGTGCATGGCAAAAATAAAATAAAAAATAAATCAATCTACTTTCAAAGATGGAAAACTCCAAAAAAAAAAAAAAAAAGTTGTAGTTCCAGTAGCTTAAAATAAAGTTAAATTGTATTAATGGAGGGAGTAGTATCTGACTCAGAACCCAAGTTCATTTTTTTTTTCCAAATTCATTTTTTACTGTCAGTTTAGCACTCTCTAGGACAGCTTTCACAAGAGTGAGTTCTGCAGTACACCATTTCTGTGATATATTTCACAAAAATAGTATTCCAAGTAAAGTATATTTTAAAGAAAAAAAGATAAATGTTTAATTTACTATAATTTATCTAAAATATCATTTAACATGTAATAATTATATAAGCTATCGACATATTTAAAATTGTTTGTATTAACTCTTCAAAATCCAGTATGTACTTTAAATATTTGTAAAAATATGTATGTGTGTAAATGTATTTATGCATGTTTTTTAATATTGAACTTGATATTACTTTAAAAAGTAATTGTTTGAACAAATAAATTAACATAAGTATCTTGAGATAAAATTTTATATGAATATGATTCAAGAGGTTGACAGACAGCAGTAATTAAATAGTTAATTATGTGAAAGAAAAAAAGTAGTAAACATTGGTGGTTACAGATAAACAGGGGGATGTTAAGAAAAATAAAAGAGATGGGGGGAGCAAAAAGGGGATTGATGTAATACAACAACAATTAAATTAAATTAAAAAAGAAAAAGAAATAGAGAAGCCAAAGAACTTACATGTATGACACATGGACATGAACTAAGGGACATTGCCAGAGGGAATGGGGAGTAGTGGGTGCAGGGGTCAAAGGGAGAAAAGTTGGTACAACTGTAATAGCAAAATCAATAAAATATATATTATAAAATAAATAAATAAAAATAAAACAAACATAGTAAATAGCAAAACCAAAGACATATAAACATTTACAATAAAACTAGGTTATAAATTATAATCACAAACTTCAAATTATAAGTAGATGCAGATGCACTACCAAGACCCACAAGATCAACCTAGTATCAGTGCCAGTGTGGGAGGCAACAAAAGGGAGCCAGGACGTTTGGCTGACAGGCATGAAAATAAGGGACTTTCAAAACAGCCCATAAATTCTCACTGGATAACAGTGCTGACCGATTTGAAAACAGTATCTGAAACTTGGAGATAGTATTGTCCCTCTAATAGGGGCTGGAACTAGAGAGATGGAGAAAAGGGTAAGGACTCTGGACTAGTCTGTTCTCTGTAAACTCCACCAAGACTAACTTCCTGGCACTCCCTTCTAGGAGAAGAGGGTAGGAGCCCACACTGGGAAGACCATGTTAGGCGTGGCATTAAATTTGAGAAGGCTGGGAATAATGCTGAACTGTCAAGAAAAAGTTCATGTAAAAATGGGGAAAGGAAGAGTTCCTGGAAATTTCAGAAATCAACCCACCACCATTTTGAAGTCTATATGAAAAGAACAGAAGAGGGAGCTCTTTGAAATGAGAAAAGGTATCCTTCTAAAAGTTTAAGATAATGTATTTCATGATAAATAAGCAATAGAATAGTATTCATGTCAAATTCCATGCTAAGTTAAAAAAGAAAGATGAGAAAAGAAAGAAAGAAAAAAAGATGAGAATAAAGATAATTACATTCCTATGTATAATGAAAGCACATACCACAGATAACATCAAAATTTGCATGTTACAAATGAGATAAAGTTCATTAATAAAGCATTATAAGACAGGATAAAACAACATAAATCAGAATTTTTAAAAATCTCACATGAGATGAGAAAAGTCAGGACATAGTTAGAAATAATTTTTTTTAAGTAGAGACTGGTTAGAAAGAATATGACAATGAATAAACATGATAAATAATGTCAATGGAAATAAAAGGTAAAAGGATGGAATTTTTAAAAATTGAAAAAGTAAATAAACATTAATTTTTGTGTTATACTTTTAATTATGCACTGAAAATGAAAAGGAAGGTGAAAATGATGACAGGTAAAATTACTTTATCTTTAAATTACTCTTTGCTCTAGGGGCAGGAGGGAAAAAAATGCAGGAAGACATCAAAGCATGACAGTGAAATGCTGATGAAGACACCTCAGTCAGGCTAACTGACTGAGGGCCCTAAAATCATGGTGACAGCACCTTTAACCCACTAGCTTTTAAGCAATGACAGGCAACAATTAAAACATTTAAAAATAAAACAAAACAACAACAACAAAACCCCTCCCAGTTCTAGTCTTAAAACCAAGCACAAATACTGACAGAGAAATACAAGATCACGTGTGTATCTGTCTGCTCTGAGGCTTCCTGGAGGTGAGAATAATGTATGGTTCAGACTCCATAATCATGTGACACCTGCACCTCAAGAACTTCAGTTTAGCTGAACCACCATTAGGTACCATCCTCTTCTAATGAAGCTTTCTCCTGCAGGTGGGCTTGATTTTGGCAGTTGCTACCCATGGGTCTGGGTGCTTTGCAGGCTCTGCCTTTGGAGTGCTCTGCACTTGAGCTAAGCTGGGTGGTGAGTTTGAGTTATGTTCTACACACTAAAACAGATAAACATTTTGAAAGTTGCAAATATACTATATCCATTATATGACTAATAGCAATGTCTGAAGAATAAAACCATATCAAAAGAATAAAACAAATTCTAAAAACAAAAATTCACAAAAAATTTCCTGAAATTCAAAAGATTTGAAACTATATTAAAGAGCCCACTGCATGTTGATAATACTAACCTGGAATGAATAACACCAGCTATATTTTAGTAAAATTGCTGGGCTTAATAGAAAAAGAAAAAATTACTTGTCACCTATGGGGGTAAAAAGTTATTTTGTTTAACTATAACTATAATAGAAAATAACTATAATAAAAAGAAAATTTCATTACCATCATATGTATCGAAACCAACACATGGGCAACACAAAGCAAACATGTGTGTGTATGTGTACATGTGATAAATTGCAAAATTTTAGTAAAATAAACAACATACTACAATGGTCTTATATTTTGAAATAAATTTATTCTCATATGTAGATACATAAACATAGCCATTAGTTTTTAAATTGTTCAAAAAGGTCTCCATTTGCTGCAATAATAGACTTGATTCAACTTTGGAATCTTCAGCACACTTTAGTTAACTTTTATTTATCCATGGACATCATAATGTTCTCAATCTTAGCTTTAACAGCCTCTTTATTGGAATGAGGTTGTTTATTAACTTCTCACTCACAAATACTGCATACATAACAGTCCAAAGGATTTGCATCTGGTGAACTAGGCAGCCAGATTTTCTTTGACAAGAATTCAGGAACATTGACAGTGAGGCATTCTTACACCTTTTTGACATTATGTGCTGGTGCACCATCTTGTTGGAAGATAAAATGACATCCATTTGTGACTTGCTTCATCCACTGTACAACTACTTCTCTCAAAGCATCAAGGTAAACATCAGCAGTCACCTTCAACCCTTGTGGGAAAAAATGTGGGGTCATGATATCTTATTAATTGCTGACAACACCTAACACCATCACTGTAGCAGGAAATTTTGTTTTCTTGACAATTGGGACTTCATTAAGATTCTCATAGAGCCACCTGTTGTTTCTTCTGTTGACTATTTGGTCTTATTGAAACTTCTTTTCATTGGAGAAGAAAATCAGAGGGATTTTTAGTTTGGGATTTTTCCATTTTGTTAGCAGTTTTCTTGCTTTTTCAAAGCACCTTTTCTTTGTCTGCTGTGTCATAAACTGGCCTCTTCTAAAAACATATGATCTGTATCTGTTATCTTCAGCAATAATCCTGCCAACCATTTTATCCAACATCTGCAGTTCTCTTGCTATGGAGCACATTGACTTTCCTGGATCTTCTTTGGTGATTTCCTGGAGTCTGTGTACAGGGTGCTTGTGATACATTGGCAATAGCTTTGCATCTCCTTATTTCACATCTTTCTTATTAATTTTGAAAAACTGTTTCTAGTTTTTCAAAAGATGATGACAGAGTAGAGAGCAGTGCTGATGGCATTACTGAGTGCCAGAGCAGCAGGAGGATAGGATAGGAAGCTCAAGATATCTACAGGTCCCTAAGAATTGGAGCAGTAAGCATCTGGATTCAGGGTTGCACTGAACCCAGAGACTGCAGAGACCTACAGGAGAGCCGGTGACACAGTTCTAAACCAGCTGGCAGGCCGAGGTCGGCTCTGGGCAGTGGTGGCTCTGCCCAGAGGGGCGTCTCTAACTGAAGGCAGCTCCAGGCTCCCTGATGACTAGAAATCTGAGCAGTGAAGTGTGGACAGTGAGGGAACGAGGAATTGAACTTCTGCAGGGGCAGGACTGTGTGAGAGCCTCGCTCCAGAGACTGAGAGAGAGGAAGCTCCTCACTGGGCCAAAACCCAAGAAGAGTCCTGCAGGGAGCAAGAGAGGGGGAGAGGGGAAGTACACTGGCCAAGGTAGCAAGGGGGCCAAAAATTATGCCACTGAGCCACCAGGGAGAGGACAGCTGGGAGCCCCGGCAAGGGGGAGGCCCAATCCCATGCACCCACACCAGCACACAGGCTCCCAGGAAAACTCCAAACTGTATGCCAGGAACTTGCAGCTGGTGCAACTGGCATGCCCATTGCAGGCAACAAAGGCCTCCTTGAGGAGCTCGAGTGGGAGGAGTAGCATTAACCAGCAGGCTGTGCTGCTGACCCTCTGGTGAGCCAGGCACACATCACAGAGGCAGTTGTGAAAAACTCCTCAAAGACCTGGACTGCTTTGAGGGTTAGCCTTAGCCCTGGGGGAGCCAGGTGCTATTAGCGGACAGGAGCTACCTCTTCTGGGAGCTGTGGAGCTAGGGCTGGCCATCATAGGAGCTAGCAAGGTTTCAGGCCACCTCGAGTTGGAGGAAGGTGCCCATAACAGGCAGGAACCTCCTCCAAGAGCTGGAAAGGGGAGGAGCAGCCATAGACACCACAGGAGCACCCTGCAGGTCATCACACAGAACCGGTAACAGAAGGAAGGGCCCCAAAACACCAGCAGTGCAGATACCCAGCTAGGCTACAGGAAGCTCAGCCTACTTGGGGGCTGACACTCGGAACCAGCCCTGACTGTGATACCATAGGCCCTGCCACTCCAAGACCCCACAGCTAGACTGTAGACTGCAGAGACCTGACAAAAAAACAGATGCAGCCCTGGCTGGTAGCACAGTGGATAAGGCGCCGGCCTGTGAACCCAAAGGTTGCAGGTTCGATTTCCCAGCCAGGGCACATAATCAGGTTGCAAACCAGGTCTCCAGTCAGGTCTGTGGCTGGAGGCAGGTGAAACGCAACCATACATTGATGTCTCTCTCCCTCTCTGCCTCTCTCCCTTCCTCTCTTTCTAAAAATAATGAAATAAAATATTAAAAAACAAACAAACAAAAAAAACAAATGCAGACTCAGGAAATGGATCGTTGCTAATCTCAAGCACCTGAGTTACACTGAGACCTACATGAACTATGAATCCCTAACATATCCTTTACAAAAGTTACTTCCAACCCTCACAATTAGTGCATTTTAAGTAAATACTGTTTACACCATAGTGTATCCCAACTCACATATTTTTATTCTCCCCTATCTCAATCCACCTAAATACCCAAGACCCTCCTCCTACTCTTGATTAAAAGTCTACTCACTCTCAGGCTACAATGTATTTGCAGTCGTCAATCTAAGTATTCCTCCCCTCCCCAGCTACTTAAATCCTTTCTTTACTTTTTTTCTTTTCCTTCTTCTTCTTTGTTTTTGTTTTTGTTTTTTTTTTTTGTTTGTTTGTTTGTTTTCTGTGTGTGGATACACTACTAAAGACTACACATTTTTCTTTTTTGCTAAAAACACACAGGTCATGGCTCCACCTGGACCAATCAGGGATCATTAAGGGTGAACAGGGAGGTAGATGTGGCAACTATATACATAGGCTTATACTGTTCACTCACACTTGAGGCTTTCTGATTCTCCCCCTCCTCATTTCTATAGAATAGATAAGTTGGTTTTATCTCTCATATGTCTACTATTTTTGCTACATTTTAGCACCCTTCAAAATTATCTATCTAAGAGACTGCAACACTGAACTCCATAAATCTCCTAACAAAGAAGGGTGCTCCACAAAGGCAGGGAAGCAAAGCAGATTAATCCAAGACAAAAACAAGCAACAACAGACACCCAAATTGGAGGAAAAAAAGAATCAGTCCATCACCAAAAGGAAAGAAAGAATCCCCAGAAAGATCACTAAATGAAACAGAGGCAAACTATCAGATATGCAATTCAAAATAATGATGATAGAGAAGCTCAATGAGCTCAGCCACATCAAAGAAAACTATAAACCCCAGGGGAACTACAAAGAACTCCAGGGAAGTTACAAGGAACTTACTGAGAGCTACAACAACATCAAAAAGGACATAGAAACTATCAGTAAGAGCCAGGAGGAAATGAAGAATACAATTTCTGAATTGAAGAATACAGTAGAAGGAATCAACAGTAGGCTAGAAGAAGCAAAGGACCAGATTAGTGAATTGGAGGACAATGTAGGAAAATATTCCAAGATAGTACAAGAGAATGAAAAAAAAGGCTGAACAAGAATGAAGAGATTTTAAGAGAGCTGCAAGATAACATGAAACACAATAATATCTGTATCATAGGGCTACAAGAAGGAGAAGAGAAAGAAGGAAAGGAAAACTTGTTCAAAAAAGTAATGATAGAAAATTTCCCTAACATGATGAGTGAAAATGTTACTCAAGTTCAGGAAGCACAGAGGGTCCCAATGAAGATCAACCCAAACAGACCAAGTCCAAGATACATTATACCTAAAATGGCAAATTTCAAAGACAAAGAGAGAATCCTTAAAGCATCAAGAGAGAAACAGCAAATAAGATATAAGGGGGCTCCAATAAGGCCACCAAATGATTATTCAACAGAAACAATTCAAGCCAGAAGGGAATGGCAAAAAATATTCCAAGTAATGGGAAACAAAGACCTGCAACCAAGAATACTCTACCCAGCAAGGCTCTCATTGAAAAAAATGGAATGAGAAAGAAGGAGTTTCCCAGGCAAAAGAAGACTAAAAGAATACATCTCTACCAAACCAGCATTGCAAGAAATGCTAAAGGGTTGGTTTTAAATGAAAAAATAAAAATAAAAAGAAGAAACAGAGAGAGCCAAAGAGGAACACACATACAAAGTGGGAAAATGGCAATAAATAAGTACCAATCAATAATAACCTGAAATGTAAATGGATTAAATGCACCAATCAAAAGACATAGGGTACATGAATGGATAAGCAAACATACCCACATATATGCTGTCTTCAACGGACCTACCTCAGAACAAAAGATTGATTATAGACAGAAAGTGAAGGGATGGAAATATATATATCAAGCAAAATGGACATGAAAAAAGCCTGGAGTAGCAATACTTATTTCTGACAAAATAGATTTTACAATGAAGGTCATAAAAAGAGATAAAGAAGGGTATTTCATAATACTAAAGGGAACAATCCATCAAGAAGAAATAAGTCTAGTAAATATATATGCACACAAAATAGGAGCTCCGAAATATATAAAGAAAACCTTGGAGGACTTCAAGAAGAATGTAGACAGCAACACAGTAATAGAAGGGAATTTTAATACTCTACTATCAACAATGGACAGATCTTCCAAACAAAATATCACTAAAGATGTTGTGTCATTGAACAACATTCTAGAGGAAATGGACCTAACTGATATATACAGAACATTTTACCCCAAAGAAGCAAAATACACATTCTTTTCAAATGCACATGGAACATTCTCTAAGAAAGACCACATGGTAGGTCACAAGACAAGCCTCACTAACACAGGAAAATTGAAATCATACCAAGCATCTTCTCAGATTACAATGGCTTGAAACTAGAAACCAATCTCAAGGGAAAAATATTAAAAACACTCTAACACATGGAGACTGAATAAAATACTTTTAAATAATGAATGGGTTAACAATGAGATCAAAGATGAAATCAAAAAGTCCCTGGAAACAAATAACAATGAATACACAACAGTCCAAAACCTATGGGACACAGCAAAGGCAGTCCTCAGAAGGAAATTTATAGCAATACAGGCCTCCCTAAAAAGATCTGAATAAGCTTATACAAATAACCTAACCATAAAGCTGCAAGAACTAGAGGAGCAACAGCAAACAAAGCCCAGAGAAAATAGAAGGAAGGAAATCATCAAGATCAGAGCAGAGTATAAAGTCAATATCCAGAAATCAAAAGCATTTTTGTATACCTATAATGAAACAACAGAAATAGAAGCAAAAAAACAAATCCCATTTACCATAGCAACAAGATAAATAAAGTACCTAGGAATCAACTTAACTAAGGAGGTTAAAGACCTGTACTCAGAAAACTACAGAACAATGAAGAAAGAAATCAAGGAAGACACAAATAAATGGAAGCATATACCATGTTCGTGGATGGGAAGAATTAACATCATTAAAATGTCCATACTACCCAAAGCAATCTACATATTCAATGCAATCCCAATTAA
>PVIW01012984.1:0-29471 GCA_004026585.1 Noctilio leporinus | reverse complement strand
GTAGATGGGAACTTGGATGAAGCGTACTGACAAATTATCCCAAAATGATCTCTCTAGCAGGATAACAGATAAGGGAAAGTAGACTCTTGTGGAATGCATCTTTCCGTGAGTTTTACACAAAACAGGATTCTTCCCTCATGAAGCAGAGCTATCTGTTTATTTAGTTCCAAACTCTAAAAACAGGTTCAAGATAAGCCCCTATACAGTAGTATTTCTGCTTAATGAGTGACTAGGCCGTTTTCTTCTGGAAAGGGTGGTGAATATATTGAGGAAAGAGGAAAAAAAACACCTTTATGCCCTTAATTCTGTTCTTATGTTGTGTATTAATCAACATCTCACAAACACTTTAGTTAAAAAGAGTCTTATTACTAGAAAATACAAAACCCTTTTGATTTCATTTGTTTGGGTGATGACAGAACAAAACTATCATCTGCTACACTTGTAACCCAGAACTCCTACCTAGTTTAGGAAAAACAAGCAGCAGGGTGAGTGTCATTGAAAAGAATTAGCTGTTTGAATATAGCTCAACAAAGGAATTAAAATAGTTACTTTGTGTTTTTTAAATCTAAGGAGGTGAGATGGGCTAACATCTATCATTTATGAACAGCAAATGAAAACTCTGGTTTTGTTATCTTAGGAAGACAGCTTTTTGCTCATGACTGCTAAAACTTAAATCACAATTTATCTGACCTTTTGGAATATAACATACAGGAGAATGGCTGACTGTGTTAGCTCAAAGTAGACAATCCTGTTGTTTGTTTTGTAAACTAATAAAGCAATTTGTCTGAAAAAAAAAAAAAATCCCTCTTAGTGATCTGCCAACAGCAACCCAGATTCATTACAGGAGAAGATTATACATAGCCTACATGAAGGGCACACCTTGAGTACCCAGCTTGGGTGATAGGGGAGGCTGTGCCACTGGACCCTGTAGAAAACCTACTACAGTAAGGCACACTACCAAGACATGGAGTCAAAGCAGCTCTACCTAATACGTAGAGACAAACACAGGGAGACTGCCAAAATGAGGAGATGAAAAACATGGCCAAATGAAAGAACAGATCAAAATTTCAGAAAAAGAACTAAACAAAATGGAGATAAGTAATCCATCAAATGCAGAGTTCAAAACACTGGTTATAAAGATGTTCAAGGAACTTAGTGAAGACCTCAACAGCATAAAAAAGATCCAGTCAGGAATGAAGGACACATTGATTGAAATAAAGAGCAATTTATAGGGAAACAACAGTAGAGTGGATGAAACTGAGAGTCAAATCAACGATTTGGAACATAAAGAACAAAAATCAAAACAATCAGAACAAGAACAAAAAAGAATTTTAAAAAATGAGGATAGTATAAGCAGCCTCATAGGCAACTTCAAGTATTCCAACATTTGCATTATAGGGATGCCAGAAGGAGAAGAGAAAGAACAAGAAAGAAAAAACGAGTGAAAGAAAACTTCCTTAATTTGGTGAAGGGAAATAGACACACAAGTCCAGGAAGCACAGAGTATCCCCAAAAAGAATTTAAAAGAGGCCTACTCCAAGATGCATTATAATTAAAATGACAAAGGTTAAAGACAAAGAGAGAACCTTAAAAGCAGCAAGAAGAAAGCAGTTAGTTACCTAAAGGGGAGTTCCCATAAGACTGTCAACTGATTCCTCAAAAGAAACTTTGTAGGCTAGAAGGGATTGGTAAGAAGTCTTCAAAGTCATGAAAAGCAAGGACCTACAGCCAAGATTACTCTACCCAGGAATGTTATCATTTAGAATCAAAGGATAGATAAAGAGCTTCCCAGACAAGAAACAGGCTAAAGGAGCTCATCATCACCAAACCATTATTATATGAGATGCGTGGGGGATTTAAGAAAAATATTGAAACTATGAACAATACAATGGCAAAAAAAATACAAATCTATGGACAATGGACAATTGAATCTAAAAACAAACAGTTGGTTCCCTTTTCATTTTGTTGGTGTTTTCTTTAGCTAAACAGAAATTTTTCAGTTTGATATAGTCCCATTTGTTTATTTGTTCTTTTATTTCCTTTGCCCTTGGGTAAGTAAACATATTTCTGCATAGGATATCTAAAATTTTATTTTCCTCCAGGTCCTTTATGGGGGCACTGCTTATGTTAAAGTCCTTTATCCATCTTGAGTTTATTCTGGTATATGGTGTAAATTGGTCTAGTTTTATTTTTTTGCATGTTACTGTCCAGTTCTCCCAACACCACTTGTTGAAAAGACTATTTTTAATCCATTTTATATTTCTTCACCCTTTGTCAAATATGAATTGACCATAGAGTCCTGGGTTTATTTCTGGGCTCTCTATTCTGTTCCATTGATCTATATGTCTATTCTTATGCCAGTATCAGATTGTTTTGATTATAGACTACAGCTCTATTTACAATAGCCAAGTGCTGGAAACAGCCTAAGTACCCATTAGTGGATGAATGGATCAAAAAACTTTGGTACATTTACACAATGGACTACTACACACCAGAAAAGAAGGAGCTCCTATCCTTTGCAACAACATGGATGGAACTGGACAGTATTATGCTTAGTGAAATAAGCCAGTCGGTGAAAGACAAATACCATATGATCTCACCCATTTCAGGACACTAATGAACAACAACAAAAAAAAAGCAAGCAAAACAGAACCAGATACATGAATACAATGAATATACCTTCAGTGGGCAGAGGGGTGGGGGAGAGGGGGACGGTAGGAGTAGGCAAAGAAGGGGAGCAGTTTAGTCAAGGAACTAGCATGGAAGAACCATGGATATGGACAACAAGTGGGATTGACTTTGTGGGGGAGTAGGTGAGTGGGGAAGGGGACAGCGGGGAAGAAGAAGGGGGTGGATGTAATACAACAACAATAAAATTAAATTTAAAAAAATTACTAGAGACCAAGACTAACACATAAACAAACAAATAAAATAAAAAAACAAAAAAAAACAAAGCAAACAAGAACAGAGACAGAATCATGGATACAGAGAATATTTTGATGGTTGCCAGATGGGAAGGGTTTGGGGGAGAATGGGTGAAAAGGTGAGGGGATTAATTACAAATAGGTAGTTGCAGAGTAGTCATGGGGATGTAAAGTACAGAATAGGAAAGAGATTAGCCAAAGAATTTATATGCATGACCAAGGACATGAATAATAGTGGGAAGATGGCCTGAGGGAGTGGGAGGTACTGGGTGTAGGTGGGCAAAGAGGGGAAAATCAGGATAACTATATAATTTTATATATATATATATATATATAATTTTTAAATATAATTTAAAAAATCCTTACAGTACATTAGTTGAAAATCACTGTAATAGCAGTTAAAATAAATAATTACTGCAGCAATAGATAACTCTAAAAATCTGGTTTAACAAAGTGAAATATAAAATCATATGATTTTAACTACAGTTAAAACTAGTTTCAGATACTGTGTGTGGCTGTAGGGAAGGGCATAGCAGAGGGTATCAGAAAGAAAAAGGACTTCAATTTATCTTCAGTGTTATATTTCTTAAGCTTGGTACACAGATTAGTATTATATTATCTCATATTTCATTCTAAATAACACCTTTTATGACTCAGAGAAATAAATTCTATGATAAAAGATTCATCCCTTTAAAATAGGTCAGTGATTGTTTAATGGTATCAGGAGTCATAGTAAGTAGGAATATGAGAATGTATTCTTGTTTCCTCTTGATTCTTTGATTACTTACTGTTTTCAAAGTTGGAGACAAGTCACTTGAGATTTCCCCCTGATCAATAAATATGAGTTATCAGTAAATCTCAATAAACTTTACTAGCAAGCCATGGGTTACTTACTGTTAATAGTTTTTGCCATCTCTCTCTTTTCTCGAATGAGTTGTTTCCGTCTCTCCCGCCATTCTTTGTTAAGCTTCTGCTGCTTGGAATTCTCCTCCTGGAGCTGTACAATTCGTTCTTGCAGTTGTCCCAAGGAGCGGTTAGAAAAGACCAAAGTTCCAGAAAGATCACTAGGTATTTCTCCAAATACCACATACTCTATCTAACAAAACAAAACAAAAACAAAACAAAGAGCAAACTAAATGTAAAGTCATAGAAAGCACTTCTTTCGGTTCCTTGTTTAAGTCACTGTGTTTGGACTTGTATTTTTCTCAGCACTAAGTATGTGAAAGCAGGAGGGTGCCTTCAGATGGTAATACAGATTATAACCCTCTGGGGACAGCAAGTCTTTGCACATGGATCATGGCTGATGTTTACTGCACAATGATGGAACAAACATTTCAGATCTCAGGGTGGGCATATTAGGCAAACTGGCACATATAACTGGCCCAATTTGGGTCAGGTTACACAAAACAAATTAAATCTGAAACATCACTAAAGGCCAAAGTGATAAAACTGAAACTGTCTCACTTAGGGCACATCCTAAGAACAAGGGACTCTGGAAAAATCAACAATGCTGTGGAAATAGAAGGCAGCAGGAAAAGAAGAAGAGCAAATATGAGACGGGTTGACTCCATAAAAGAATCCATAGGCATGAGCTGGGCAGGAGCTGATGAGAACAGGACATTGTGGACATCTGTCATCCATAGGGTCACCTAGAATCAGAGCCAATTCAACAACAGTAACACAGATACACAATATCCAGTGTATAGGTAAGGCTAATCTCAGGTTTTTCTTCTAAAATACAGTGCTCTGTCTTTACCTGACAAAATACAACACAACAGGCCTTTCTCTGCACTTTAATATGTTATAATATAATGTTATATATTATGTTATAATTCAAATGGAATGTAAAATCAACAAAAAGGGGGAAAAAGAATATTTCTCTTTGTCTTGACCTCTTTCATTAAGTGAAGATAATTTTTTCATCAATAATTCATGTCTATTTAAATGTGGTGTGATGGTGTGAAAAGAGATGTATGCAAGATCCAAGATGTCAACCACCAAGCTATTCCATTCCCAAGTTACAGGCTCCTCATTTTCCAGACCTGAAATGATTTCAGCTTCCAAGGCTGAATAATAGGTTCAGAGAAATGCACATTCTTTGATGTTACTCATTTATAACAATCTGAGAATGCATAAGAAAAGCTGGGGTGTCATTCTACAGGTAGAATTCTCAAAGAAAGACTGCTCTCCTCCCCACTAGTGACCCACAAGTCATTCTTTGGAAAGGCCTGTGTGGTACTTCTGCTCAGTGTGGGGCAGCCTCTCTAGACCCATCACCTGGTGGAGCTTGAGTGGAATCACAACCAGCAGTTCATTCATCCGTTGCTGCTTCTCTCGTTGGTAAGCCTCCAGGGCAGCTTCCGCTGCATTCAGGTTAGTTGCCACAATTTTGACCTGTGGGAAGCCCCATGAGTGAAATGTTGACAAGATTCAGCAAACACAGGTGAGAAATGAGGGCGTCTTGGGAAGAGTAAAAGCATGAGTAGGTTCTGCTCAGTTGGGCTGTGGTTAAATGGATGATCCCAGTTTGCAGCTCAGAAATGTGTATTATTTTCATCCTGCTAAGTCATGATCTACAGTCTTTCAGCCACCCCTATGTCTCCAGAGTTGTAAAAGTTTGGTGAATGTGAACTCAGAAGACATGTTCTCATCTCCCTTCTATTTTCTGCATGAAAAGTTTATCTCAGTATGGAATGTCTTTATCAGAATGGTTTGAATCTTGTTTGGTCATAATGGACTCAATAACTTAAAGCAAACAGACTTTAAAGTAATGAAGCTACTAATTACAGTATTTCTGTAGCATGTTTCTCATCTTTTAAAACACCTGAAAGTTTTCCAAATCATTTCCTATTTGAAAGAGGAGAAGTAATCTATCAAAAATATTTCTAAATATAAATCATGTTAAATGATGTTACTCTAGGAAAGATACCTAAGAGAGAAAACGAGCAGATAAGGCAAATATTAATATAATTACACCACAAGTTTAGCATATACCCCAGAGCATCAACAAAGTGAAGAAAGAATGTTTCTATTTACTTTCATCTTATTCTTTTTTTAAAGATTTTATTTATTATTTTTAGAGGGGAAGGGAAAGCAGCAGAGAGGGAGAGAAGCATTGATGTATGGTTGCCTTTCACTTGCCTCCAGCTGCAGAGCTGGCTGGAGACTTGGCTTGCAACCTGGTTTTGTGCCCTAGCTGGGAATAGAACCAGTGACCTTTGGGTTTGCAGGCTGGTGCCTTATCCACTCTGCCACCAGCCAGGGCCTTCATCTTATTCTTTTTGTTTTTGTAAATGTTTCCTAATATCTAAAATACAGTGGATCCTTGGACAATGTGTAGGGCGAGGGGTGCCAACCCCTGCGCAGTCGAAAATCTGGATATAATTTAAGTTGCCCTTCCATATCCATGGGTTCCCAACCATGGAACAAAAATACTGTTTTCAATCAGTGGTTTGGTTGACTCTATGGATACAAAACCTGGGGATGCAGAATTAATTGAATAAAAATTAGCATTATAAGTGGAACTGCTCAGTTCAAACCTGTGTTGTTTAAGAGTCAACTGTGTATTACTACAATAGTCCATAAATACAATTTATAAATAAATATATATTTATTGTGTGGGTGCGCTGCCACATTTTTTAAATGTATAAAAGTATGTAACTTAAAAAGTTTGGAACTCAATGATTCATGTAACAAAAATCCAATGGCCACCACCAGACTGTGCTTGAAGGAAAAAATACTGGACATAATACGTGAAATGTTTCTCCTCTTTGGAGCAGTTGTAAATTATGTCATTGCGGTGAAATGGCAATATTTTAGCCAGGAGAATGGACAGCATGTTGAGATATAAAACACCTGAAAAAGGAAAAGCACCATACTTTTTTGGACAATGTGTCATATTCCTTTTTGAGGTTATCAATAATTTTCTTTTCTTCAACTAAGGCTTCCTCAATGTCCAGTCTTTTCTCCCGAAGTTGAAGCGCCAGTTCAAAAAGACCCACATCACAATCTGAAAAGATAGGGGAAAAAAGGCCCTATTTGTTATTGGCTATAGTGATAGTGTAAGCGTGAACTTTGGAGCTTCAGAATTATTGTCCATTTGTAGATCAACTCTGGCAAGGTACCATTACTCTTAGGGCTCCATTATTCCAAGTAGAAGTTATTAATAGTCATGATATGAATTAGGATACTAGTATTGCTGTTCTGAGTAGTACTCTCAGTAGTACTGAGCCAGGCTTTGTGCTAGGCCCTGTAGGTACATTCTATCAATTCAAGGCTCATAGGTCCTGCAAGGTAGAACTATTGTCTTCATTTTACAGGTGAGGGACCCTAAGTCTCAGAGAAGTCACATAGCTGATATATAACAGAATGGGATTCAAGTACAGTATCTCTATATTAACTTCCACATTCATTCACTGATAATGTGAAAGTATAATAGTGTATTACAATGGAATTTAGAAACCTTAGTTCTAGCCCTAGTTCTACTACTAAACTAGCTGTGAGATTATAAGCCTTGTATAAAATAATAAGTTATTCTACAAGATTTTTTAGCTCTCTTCTACCTATAAATATTATGATTTTAAGAAGACCATTACTTTCAAAATCAAAATAAGATTTAAAATTTGTTTGAAATTAAACTTTAAAATTTGACTTATAAATTTTAGGAAATGACTAGAAAAATAAATGTCAAACTAAAGACATTTTTTCCTACTAAATCATTTATCTATTGAAACTAAGAATATTGGTCAAGATACTTCTGACTGGTTTCACTAGTGAAAACAGTGAATATAAATTGCCAAGCACCTCCAGGAAACTGGTACAAACTCCCTTCACAAAACAGATTTGAAACAGGAAAATGTGAAAGGTTTTGTCAAGGAGGGAAAACTTTGTAAAATAAAAACATTATATATATAGTTTCTCTATAAAATGAAACACTACACTTGTGATGCTCAGTCAACCATAGATTGTTTGCAGATATTTTAATTTGTCAATTATACATGGCCACCTAAAGGCACAGGAAACCAATTAACCAGAAGCCTCCAAAAATATACATTAAATTATTTCATATACCTTAAACCATCCTTTCCTTAAATGTTATTATGAGGTAATTGAGAAGATACACACACACACACACACACACCTTCTTGGCATGGTCAATCCATGTTGACACTTCTCAGAAAACACACAATTGTATCCAACTTACTTGTTGGGCAGATAGAATCATCAAAAACCTCATCTTCAGACCCAGACTCATCTTCATCACTCTCCAAGCTGGATTCTTCCTCACTTGATTCATCACTCTCCTCATCTTCATCTAAGGAGAGAGCAAAACATTGTTAATAAGTGAAAGTTCCTGTGTTAAGCTAAATTACAGATTTTAAAAATAAGATATTTTTCAAGCAACAAGTATAAAGGACCCATGGACATGGACAACAGGGTGGGGATTGACTTGGGGAGGTTGGGCTGGGCAGGGAAGAGCAATGAGGGAAAATTGGGGCAATTATAATTGAACAAAATAAAACTTTTTAGATGAAGAAAAAAATTTTAAAGGTATTTTTCAATGAGTCACTAGGAAAATAACAAAAGAAAAAGCAGAAAATAACTAAATGTTTTTAAGAGAATTTCAAATGGTTAAAGACATTGAAACCACAACCTCAAATGCCTACATAAAGTTGTGCAATTAATTTCAATCCCTCGAGTAAGAGAGGGTTGAGAACAGGCTGCCACTGCATGGGCTGTGACCCACCTAACACACATTTGGTTGTTAGGCTCGCAGTTCCTAAATCACACTATCCTGAAAACAGAGATTTTCACAATTTACATGAACTAAAGTAATGCTAGTTATAATTTTCAATTAACCTGCTTAGTGTGAATATTCATATATTGCTGCAGAAGGATTGAGAAGTTTGACTCAGAAATGCTGCAGCAAACCCTGCTAGACAGGGTTGACAGACTCTCTCTTGACCAAACTTGAGCCAGGCCCCTCTGAGGCCTCTTTCTGACTAGTCCTTGATCTCAGGCTCTGTCCTTGGCCCACTTAGTCCAATTTTATAAATAATCCTGGTAGGTCAGTTTAGTAGAAGCCCCCACCCTTGATATCTGATTAAATTCCTATTCCCTGCCCACAGTATCTTATCACTTTCCTCTGCATTCAGCCAGAGTCCTGTTAGGTCAATTTAGGAATTACTTCCGAGCAATTTTTCATCCACTGAGCCCTACCCTGCTCCTTGGCTATAAATCTCCACTTGTCCTTGTTGTATTTCTCTTCCTTTCTACAAAATCCCATGGTAGCAGTCCCTCCTAAATAAAGTCCACCTTATTGCTCTTTAATAGGTATGATGAATAATTTACCTGTTATGACTTCTTTAGTAATGTCATATGGATTATCTTTTATAAAGTATAAAATTTTTAGTACCAAAACACATCTGCCACTGAGAGTTTTTGGTAAGGGATTGTAGACCTCCCCAACCAAGCTCTGTTTTTGTTTAAAATATCTTGAGGGCCTGTAGGAGCCATAGATCACTAATTGGAAATTTCTATTGGATAAAATCAAATTACACAGGTGGACCTCATACTCTCTAGAAGATTTCTTAAATATAATCTCTCCCTTAAAATTACTTTAAGTGATCCATACCAACTTATGAAATAAAGCATCAAAATGTAAAATCAGACCTTAAATTTTTTTGAGAAGGAAGTAGGCCTACTTTTCCCTAGTTTTCCCACTAAATATAGCTAAAAACTCTGGATATTACATGTAAAAAAAACATAAGACTCTGAGAAACCGAAAGAAGGCAGACCAACTATGCACCTTAGGACCCCCAAAACTACACTGTGATGAGTTCCTTCGGTCTCCTTTTTGCCTCATATCTCAGACTTGGATATGAACAACTGGGCAACTTGGAAATACCAACAGATGCAGGTATAGGAAGGCCCAATAAGAGCTTGCTGTTGCTAGCCAAACAACCAGGAAAGAGGCAGCTTAGCAAGACTTCTGGACAATAACCCACCCAAATAGCAAAGAGAAAAACTCTGGTTGCACTTCCACCCACGTTAGCAAAGGCCAAGTGGTAACTTAGACAGTCACCCTTGCAAAGCTCTAATGAGGCATATCAACATTTCCACTGTCAATATCAAAGAAGACCAAGATAGAAAAGGGATTTTATTCCTGCTGGCTGATCATCAACCTACTTTCCCATGTTTGTAGAGATCCAATGGATAGTCTGTAGTCTGGACTTCTATACTCACCTGGAGACAACAGAGTTCCCTACACACTCCCCACAGAGGTGGCATCAGAAGCACCTCGGAGAATTAGGACTTTCAGCATTGCCCAGAGGTACCAAACCCCCACCCCAACATGTGGTCAATAGAGATAACAAGGGGGAGCTGGAACTCACGTTGCACACAGCAGTAACAAGCAGATACCCTTCCCTTGGGTGACAGTGAAGGCTGCATACCTCTACCTGGCAGAAAGGAGTGGGCAACCATCCTTTCTCTGGCAGAGAAGTTTTAGAGAAAGCCAAGTAAAACAAATGAGTTTAATGAGAAAAAAAGAGTCTCATAACATAATAAGAAAGTTTCCAGGTTTCCAGGAAAATACTCACAATACTAGCTTTAGGATGTGAGTTAGGAAGTTTTCTCTCTTCTTTGACTTTCTGGATGATGCTATGTAGAATAGTGGTAATTTAAAAAAATGTTTAGTAGAGTGCTCCAGTAAAATTATTTAGGCCAGTGGATTTCTTCAGGGGGTTTGAAGTGACAAATTCAATGTTCTTAATTCTTAATCAACTTATCTCTTTCATATTGGATGAGTCATGGTAGTATTTTTGTGGAATTGGTCTATTTCAGCCAAGTTGCCAAATTATATGCATAGAGATATTCATTGTGTTTCCTTGTTATTGTTTAATATCTGCAGGGTGGGTCTGTAATGCTATCGCCTCTCACATTCTTGATATTAGTACCTTGTTTGTTCTCTTCCTACTTTTTTTATTTTTTTAAAAATTCTTGTTAGAGCTTTGATAATCGATTTTCTCTAAAACAAACTGGCTCTTCATATAAGTGGTGTTCTCCTTTGGTTTTCTGCTTTCACTTTTATCGATTTCTGCTTTTATCCTTCTGTTTGCTTACTTGGGGTTTATTTTGTACTTCTGTTTGAGGTTTTGAGGTGGGAGCTTAAGGTATTGGATTGAGACTTGTTATCTTTTCTAATTTAGTACTATAAATTTCTCTCAACATTACTTTAGCTGTATTCAACAAATTTTAATAAATTGTATTTTCATTTAGGTCAATGTAGTTTTAATTTACACTAAGGTGTCTTCTGGGTCCCATGAATTATGTAGAAATGTGTTATTTAGGTCTGAATATTTTGAGATTTTACTGTTATTTTTCTATTCTTGATTTCTAGTTTGATTCCACTGTGGTCAGAGAACATATTCTATACAATTTTAGTTATTTTATAGTTGTTGAGATTTGTTCATGGTCTAACATATGGTTTATTCTGGATATGTTTTGTGGTTGCTTACTTGCAAAGTGTGTATTATTCTGCTGTTTTGGGTGAAGTGTTCTATTACTGTCAATTAGATCCCTTTAGTTGATGGTGCTTTTTAGGTCTTCCCTATGCTTACTGATTTTCTGTATAGCTGTTCTATCAAATGTTGAAGTGGGGTGGGGATTGCAGTCTACACATATAATCATAGATTTATTTTTCCTTTCATTTCTATCAGCTTTTGCTTTACATATTTTGCAGCTCTGTAGTTTTATGCATACACATTTAAGATTGCATCTTCTTGGTAGAGTGACACTTTTATCATTATACAATGTTTTTCTGTCTCTAGTAATTTTTTCTCTGAAATCTACTTTATCTGATATTAACTTAGCTACTCCTGCTTTGATGTGATTAATGTTCCCATGACATATTTTTTACTTCCTTTTATTTTCAAGTTGATTCTACACCCCCCTACCCTGCACACACACATTGTCTGATATGGCAGTGAAGTAAAAGTGATTCTTTACCTAAAAGGTTTAATATCCTCTCCTCTTTAAATCCCACAAAGCCTCTACATTGTCTATGTTGTGGTGAACATAGAAAATTCTGTATTTCTCTACTTCATGTTAATAAAAAGTATTATCATAGATAAGAAATAAATACAAACCAGCATCTCCTTCAACCTCCTTTTTCTTCACTCGCTTTATTCTCTTCTTCAGGACCTTCATGAGGAAATTTGCAAATTTATTATTTTCTCCAATGGCGGTCTGGAAACCAGCATAGAGTGCCTTTTCTTGGTCCTGAAGCCTGGTAATTTCATTCTTTTTCTCTTCCATCTCCTTAAGAGTTTCATTTATTTTCCACTAAATGAATAATAACAAGAACAAGTGAAAATATTTTTTGCCCACCTCGTATGACACCTAAAAAAAAAGTACATCATATCTTACTGAAGTTGAAAGATCTAAAAACTAATGTCTTTATCAGTATGTAACATCTATTTGTCTTTTATCCTTTAAGACAAAGAGGTGGTATAATTTACCTCTTTAAATTTAACATATATAATAGAGAAACTATTTCCTGTAATATTTAATTATATATTACTCTGACACTAGCTATCATATTTAAGAAACTCACTAACTTCTTTTCCAGTTATATTCATAAGGATAGTATAGAATCAGAACTCAGCTTCACATAGTAGTTAGTAACAACAAAAGCATAAATTTGAAATCCACAGATAAATTAAATATAAGGCTTACTTTTGGAAATTTTATTCTAGTGTACCTTACAAAATATTACATCAAATTCCCTAAAACATCTGACTCACTTCTGACCAAGGATACCAAAAACAGAGAGCAAGCTTGAATAATGGGGAAAAGGAGAAAGGAGAGAAGGAAGACAAGAAAGAGATGAGGAAACAAGAGAGGAAATTAAACTAAGAAGAAAAGAAGATTTAGGTTCCTCCATGATGAAGGATGCAGCCAGCCAGCATTCTCCTGATTATTCATACTTGCATGTCCTGTTCCTCTTTGTCTAACGAATTAACACGCTGTTGAAGTATGTTCTCTTGTTTTTCAAAATTCTTAAGGAGAAGCATTTCTTGAAATAATGTGACATGGTGCAGGTCTGATAGTTTCATCTGAGTATCTAGTTTCAATTTCTGATGTCTCAGGAGACGGAGTTCTGCATCAAAAGTGACAATCAGCTCTTTGATCTGAGGTAGAAAAACATTTGAGGATACATTAGAAGAAAGATAAATGTGTTTTTTAAGGCTCTATCAATACTAACTTGTTTGGATTAAAGAATTTTCTCATTATACCCTTATAGATAGAGAATTATATGGGTGGGTATGGTTGTGTCTAGTCATCAATCATCTTAAATTTACATAATTTATTTAAGTGGTAAAAATTCTGTAACCATAGTTCTTCCAGCTATTTCTCTACCATTGAAGAAGCTATCCATCAAGAGTGCCCTTCCTGGGGAGCAGTTTAGTCAAGGAGTTAGTATGGAAGAAACATGGGCATAAACAACAAGTGGGATTGACTTTGGGGGAGTGGGTGGGTGGGGAAGGGAGCAGAGGGAAGAAAAGAGGAGATGGATGTAACAAAACAACAAATTTAATAAAATTAAATTTAAAAGAAAAAGAAAAAAAAAAAAAAAAAAAAGAGTGCCCTTCCTGTCGTACTGAATGGTGTTATTCAGAGACATGGAGCTCTTTGTGGGTAGTGTTTACATCTACTTCCACAGTATTTCTACATGACCTTTTCACATAGTAACCACTAAACATTTTCCTTCACTTATTTTGAAAAAAATTCAAATGTACAGAACAATATTTCCTTTTTTAAATATTTTATTGATTATGCTATTAAAGTTGTCCTAATTTTTCTCCTTTACCTTCTTTCATCCAGCACCCCCTACTACCTCAGGCAATCCCCCCACCATTGTTCACATCCATGGGTCATGCATATAAGTTCTTTGGCTTCTCCATTTCCTATACTGTCCTTTACATCCCCATGGCTAGTCTGTACTGTAGTCTATTTGTACTTCTTATCCCCTTCACCTCTTCACCCTTTCCCCCAAACCCCTCCTATCTGGCAACCATCAAAATGTTTTCTGTATCCATGATTCGGTCTCAGTTCTTTTTTGCTTAGTTTATTTTTTAGATTCAATTGATAGATATGTATTTTTCCCCATAGTTTTAATTTTCTTTTTCTTAAATATGTCCCTTTAACATTTCACCTAATGATGGTTGGTGATGCTGAACTCCTTTAGCTTATCCTTGTCTGGGAAGCTCTTTATCTGCCCTTTGATTCAAAATGATACCTTTGCTGAGGAAAGCAATCTTGGCTATAGGTCCCTGCTTTTCATGACTTTAAGGATTTCTTGCCAATCTCTTCTAGCCTGCAAAGTTTCTTGAGAAATCAGCTAGAAGTTTTATGGAAACTCCCCTGTAGGTAACTAACTTCTGATACATTGCTTATCTCCATTTCATTTAGCTCTTTTTCTAGGGTTTTGATCTGTTCTTTCATTTGGGCCTTTGTTCTTCCTTCTCATTTTGGCAGCCTCACTTTGCGTGTTTCTATGTATTAGGTAGAGCTGCTTTGTCTCCATGTCTTAGTAGTGTGGCTTAATGTAGGAGGTGTCTTGTAGGGTCCAGTGACACAGCCTCCCCTATCACCCAACCTGGGTACCCTGCTTATAGGCTGAGTATACTCTCCTCTTGTAGTTGAGCCTGGGTCACTGTTGGCAGATCAATGTGAGGGATTTACCAAGGCCAGTCACCTGCAAGAACATGCTGTGACCACTGATCACCAGCCTCCACCCTCTGTGGAGGATCAACTGTGCAGCGGAAGGTGGTGGTGCTCCAACATGGTCTATAGCTGCCCACTGGGTACACTGGATCTGGAGTTTCCTGGGTGGTGCAGGCCAAAGTCAGTCTCCACCTATGTTTTGCCCAGGGCCACCCTGCCTGAGCTATATAAATCAATCTGAGATGCTGCTACTTGTGCTGGGCTCAGAGATTTCCAGGTGAAGCCAAGCTGTGAATCTAAGCTAGCTGCTGCTTGTACTGGGCCTGGGGCTCACTGAGGCCAGCTGTGGCTTGAGAGGACTTAGGAAGTTGTGAAGCAGGAGCCAAAACCAGCCATTCAGATGGAAAAGCAGCTGTAAGTTGGGACAGAGTCTCTGGGGATCTCCAAGGTGGGTCAAACAGTATTAGCCAGATTGATCGGAGTTTCAGATATGGCACCCAGCTTGCCAGTTCTGGGGGAGAAGGGGTTAGAAAAGGGACAAGGACTTCTGTTTGCCTTGATGCCAGACACTTCAGTTTCTCTCTGTAAATGACTGATGCCTTTCAAGTTGCTATTTCAGTGCTAAAGCTCAGAGGGAATAAGTGTGATTAGTGGATCTGTATGTGGGTTCTTCAAGAGGAGTTGCTTGGGGCTCCAGAAGTTTCTTCCATCAACTCAATACCTGCTAGTTTTTGTAGCTAGAAGTTGTGTGAACTTATCTTTTTGGCACAGAAACCCTGGACTGGGGTGCCTGGTGTGGGTTGGGACTCCTTTTTCTTGGAATATTCCCTCCCATATTTTTATCCACCACATATTGGTATGGGATAAGCCCATTCCACATCTGCGCCCCTCCCACCAGCCTGAATGGATGTGGTTTCTTTAATTTAGACTTCCTTTCAACTCAATTTTGTAGTTGTCAGACTTTCATTCAAGCCTAGTTCATAACTGTCAGACTTCCATTCAGCCAGATTTCTGATGATTCTGAGTGATGTTTTTTCTCTATTTAGTTGTAATTTTGATGCAGTTGTGCAAAGAGGCAAGCCAAGTCTGCCTACACTGCCATCTTGACCGGAACAAATATTGTGAAGTAGATAAATATAATCATGGACCCAATAGAATCCTGTTCATCTTATTTCAGAAAATATCAAGGCTAAAGGAGATTTTCGTGAGATCAAAGCTAACTTGTCACACAGCTGGCATAATAACCTAAATATCCTAAGTCTTGGTCTATACCTTACTCACCTGACATCCTAACAATCTTAAATCATTGATTTTGTTCTGATTTTGGCATGGCTTTCCCCCTACCCCATCCAAAAGGGGGTGAGGAGCCCCAAGGGCTGAATCTCCTGAGTAAACTAGTACAACAGGAGGAAGACACACCATTTCATGTCTTTCATTAGGTTGCACAGCACAGGGAGCCCAAATTGCCAAATGCTTATAATAAGTAAGGGCACAGATTGGTGCTGAGAAGGGCAAAGAGATCTGTGGGCTTGAGGCAATACAATTGCTGGAGAATTTCAGATAGCTTAAAAACAAACAAACAAAAAACAAGGAAAAGATAAAAATTAAGCTCATGTATAGCTATAGACTAAGTGGGCTCCCCATAAAAGTATGTTCAACAAATTTGAGTTATTTTAAGATTTCTTTGGAGGAGGGACTATATATTTTTTAGTACAACAGAATTCTGAAATTGTACCACACAGGTGTCCAAGTTTGTAAGGGTTTCATTTGTTCTATTCTCTCTTACCCCTATAAGCTTTATGAGGTCAGAGAACATGTCTGACTTCAGTACTATTAAATCATTATTACATAATTAAACACTGCCCCTGATCATGGGATATCTGATAAATATTTTGTAATTAATAAAGTAAATTACTCAATAAATCAAATCTTTTTACTGAGTATCTACTATACGTCTGGCACTGTCCCCAATGCAGGGGAATCAGAAGTTTATGCACCTCCCTCGATAACTATGTAACCTAATATGCAAGATAAAACTAACACACAAAAAATGTTCTAACACAGCAAGAAAAATAAGTACAAAACATGATGTGCTAATTATAGGTGCAAATGAAGGTTTAAAAAAGGTATGTAATGTGGACAAAAGATCTGGAAAGAGTTTGGAACTGGGGTGAGTTTTGAATGACTCAGCTTTGCAGGTAGAAGGAAATAGCAAAGGAAAAAGCATGAATACGAATCTCAGAATTAGGGGAGGGGAGTAGGGAGAAGCAGGAAGGAGGAGAATATTGGGCTGGATAAAGTAGAGGTAGTAAGTGAAGAATAAAGTTGAAAAGCTATAGGGGGGAGGTGACTAGCTGAAAAAGACAAAATGAAAAGGACCCCATATGGCTGGTAGCAGGGAGCCATCTATCCAACAAAGGCCTTTTTCCTGCCGCGTGAGGTGTGGGTTGGACAACGTTTGGGGAAGGTTAATGAAGAAAAATTTTAAATAAATAAATGAGAAACTAGATATACATCCCTGCTTCACCCTCTTTTATCTTTAAATAGGCACAGTCTCACCCCTTACCCTGTTGGCCAAATACTGTTGCATGTATACATGTTTAATCTCATTTCTCTTCATAATCTCCAGCTCTACATCAGTTGGATCTGTTTTTTCAAACTCTATTAACTTTGAAATTTCTAGACTGAACGTTGATGCTTTTGATGATCTAGACAATGAATCCCGTGTTGTCAGCTCCCCATCCTTTAAAGAAGAAATTCTAAGGAATCCTCCACCTGAGCCTCTAGACCCTGCCTGTTCCACTTGATGGGTCTTTTCATCCTTGCTTTTCATCTGCTGTTGCTTAAAAGCCAGTAGAGTTTCCTCATCATAGTGAAATCGCTTTTCAGGAACTTCTTCCGGGTGTATCTGAGGGATTTGTGGAATGGGGATACGCTTGGATACGTGAAGAGTTGACTGAATGTTCTTCAGCTCTTGTACCAGGCACTGTATTTCCTCGATGACAGCCACTTTAAGGTCTCGAAGAGAGAGGATGCACTTGTTCATGTGCATTTTCTTTGAATGGGTCTAATAGAAGGAAAAAAAACAGAAAGGAAGCAAAATGACAACCCACTCACAAAGGACAGTTTCAAATATGATCTGCTTTTGTCCCTTGATTGATATGCCTAACAAAAATTCAAGTTAAAAATTTACCTGGAACTTCTTGTTTCACTATTAAATAACCCTTTCTCTAGCTTTTAGCTTTTTTCCCATTTTGCCTCTCCAAAAGGGAAAGACAGTCCGGATATGACTTGTGGTATCCCACAGCTGGCTCATAGGGCTGAGTTCCCCCATCCTCCCCTCTCAACACTCAATGGTAGTCCTTCCTGAAGGCTTGTATTCAGACAATCCCAGAGAGGGGAAGGTCATTCTTTGGTCAGGAACATGAAAGAAAACTCTCCTTTTTCTGATAGTAACTCAACTATCACTGGCTTAGATTCACTTAGGTTTGCCTGACTAGAGCCAAACTATAATTAAGCCTATTCACATTCAGTCCTTTGGCTGCACATTACTGTTACTCTTTGTGCAGGCCAGGTAATGATCCTGAATTTCAGTATCATATCACGCCAAGAGATTCCAGGACTCATATATATTTCCTTCTCCATTTATCTAAGCCAAACTCTGCCATACAAGCCCATGTCTTTCTCATCACCAGCCTCTTCCCCTTGTCTGTGTTTCTTCAATGCCCCTCCCAGAGCCTACAGGTCCATGCAACCCTGCTTCTGTGTGCAGTTAGGTAATTAGATGACCCAAAGTCTACTAAGAGTTACCTTGAATAAATACACAAATTAAAAAAATAAAAGATCAAAAGACACTTTTCCAAGCAATCTTATAAAAATTAATTCTGTATATTTACTATCTATGTAATAAAATAGAGGTAATGTTTTACATACTCAAGAACAAACCTTCAAAGCATTAAGGCCTTAATTCAAAAACCAGCATTTGGGTGAGTGGGGGACCACATCTGAAGCACCTGGAGGACTGAGAATTGCACTTACAACAAGCAACTCAAACCAGTCTAGTGGCTGTAAGGTTACCTCATGGAGGAGCCCTCTTTACACATCAAACCTTTCTTTCTACTTTTCCAAATATGCACACATGTAAACATTGGCCACGGGGAGAAGGGATGCATAAATACACTATTTCAAAAGTCTTTGATACTTTTCAGTGATTTTTAATTGGACCATGACAAGAATGACCATTTATTGACTTTGACTATTACATTAACCCTATGAGATAGATTAGACATGTCTCATTGTTGTTAATTGGTATTAATACCCTTTTTACAAATAATATAACTGAGGCTTAGGGAGATGTACATGGCTAACAAAGTTCACATAGCTATTAAGTGTCAGGTATGGGAACAGAATTCTAATCTTCTGACTTGTAGAAGGGTGTGCTCTACATTATTTCATAGTCCCATTTTAATAAAGTGAATTCAGTTTAAGACATCCTACCTCTTCATCCTCTCTAGTTAGACTATGAAATTTCAGGTTGGATGGCTGGAAAATTGTAGTCAAACAAATGTTTTTCTATGGTGATGGATATAACATGAAAGATAAATAAGATTTACCTTAGATCAACAGTTAGAAAAGCAAATCAAATGGTCACTAAAAAATGTTCAAGGGGTGGGGGTTCAAGATGGCACAGTAGGAAGATCCTGAACTCACCTCCTCTCATGGACATACCAGAACTACACCTATAATGCATATGGATCAATTCCCTCTGAAAAAGACCTTAAATCTAGCCAGCTTCTCCACAACAAATGATAAAGGGCCACATCAAGATGGGTAGGAGAAGCAGAAATGTGGTCTTGCCAAAACTACTCCAGCACAAGGACCCACAGTGGGAAGAGACCTCACAGACACAAAGCATCTCCCTGAGGAACAGGGAGTTTGCATCCTGATATGGGACTTGTACTCCTCAGACTTGTGCCAAAGAGATAAGCCCCCAAAATACCTGACTTTGAAAGCCAATGAGGTTTATGGAGAGAAAACCCAGAAGTCTGTGAAGAAAGGCAAGTCAGCTCTTTAAGAGCTCATGGGCAGACTTACTCACCTAGATCCAGAACAAAAGCAGCAGCTTAAAAAGTACCTAGACCACATATGAAGGAGATTCATTAGCTAATTTTAAAGTGTCTCCTTGGACTTTCTCTAGGGATGAAGATGCTGGTGGGTGCCACTTTTACACTCTTAGTCCACCTTGTCAATCCTGGTGCTGGCAGGTGCATTTTTTGCTCCATCTACCTTCTAGCACCTACAGGCTTGTCCCACCCCCATGCATTCCTGCAGCCTGACTGAAGTCAGCAAGTGAATGCATTTTACACAGGGGATATCCCATGAGAGCCAGGAAATGGTGGCCATAAAGGGCTGTGTTTTTAGGTCCCATAGGAGTGAAACACTCATAGAAACAGTTCTTAGCAAGCTAGCACTACCCCAGGGTTTGGCACAGGTAACTGATTGAAGCATCTCTCCAGTCTTCATACGATAAAGACTTATTTTCTCCTGAAGCATCAGCCTAATGGGGCAGGCTTTAGGTTTACCACACATCTAGAGGTTACAAAGGAGCTTTCAGGGAACATAGGCAGGGGGACAACACCTTTGTGTTTTCCCTCGACCTCACTACAGCTTATGGTTTGACCAAAGGTAGATGCTTACACATTCATCTGGAGCCCTGATTGGTATAACTGTCACCAAGGAGACATCTCCAAATAGCCTGATCTGGAGTCCTGTGCGACTATATGCAAGGTCTGTCCTGAAAGTATTGAGCCAATGTGTCAATATAATTAAAACAGTTTGTGCTCAATACTTTGGGATAGACCTTGCATATTTATACACTTTTAAAAGGTGCTCCTGAGGGTCCGGCTTCCAGTCAGCCTGAAACTAGGTACTGAGATACTCCCTTTGGAATAATGACAGGTCTTGCCATGCCCTAAACAACTGGGACCTACCAAGAATAAATCAGTTCACTTAGACAATCACAAAGGTTTGAGATAACAAAGAGGTAGAGCAAGGTTGAACTTTAGGTACATTGTTTATACAAAGCCAATCCTTTGAGACTAGAAAAGATAGCTTTTTTGCCTAATACATTGAAACAAACACAGGAAGATATGCAAAATGAGGAAATAGAGGAATATGTTCCAAATATAAAAGCAAGTTAAGCCTCAGGGGGGAAAAAAAAAACCCTTTATGGAATGTAGATAAGTAACTTACCTGACAAAAAGTTAAAAGTAATGCACATAAAGGTACTCACTGAACCTGGGAGAAAAATGGATGAGCAAAGTGAAGACTTCAACAAAGCAATAAAAAAATACAAAAATGTACCAAACAGAAGTCACAGAGTTAAAGAAGAAAATTAGATGGAAAATATATTAGAGGGACTCAGTAAGAGACTAGGTGAATCAGAAAAATCATTGACCTGGAAGACAAGGCAGTATGACTTACAGCAGAAGAAAAAAGAATGTTAAAAGGTGAAGATAGCTTAAGGAACCTATGGGATAGCATCAAGTAAAATAACATTAACATTATAGGAGTCCAAGAAAGAGAAAAAAGAGAGAATGGGACAGAAAACATGTTTGGAGAAATAATGGCTGAAAATTTCCCTAATCTGGAAGAAGCAGATATCACGCACGTCCTAGAAGCACAGAGTTCAGGAAAAAAGATTAACCCAAAGAGATCCTCATCAAGATACATTATAATTAAAATAAAGAAGAAAAACCTTAAAAGCAACAGGGAAAAACAACTGTCACATACAAGGTAACTCCTTAAGACTATCAGATGGTTTCTCAGCAGAAAAACTTAAAACTAAAACTCTACCCACCAAGGTTATTCAGAAGTAAGAGAAAAATGAGAGAAGCTAAATGAGCTCATCATCATTAAAGTGGCTTTATCGGAAATACTAAAAAGACTTCTTTAATCTGGAAAGCAAAGGCACTATCAAGCAGTAAGGAAACATTTCAAAGTAAAAATCTCATTGATAGAGTCAAATATAGTAGATTAACCACATATAAAGCTAGCATGAAGGTTTAAAGACAGAAGTGGTAAAATTAGCTATAACCACAATAAGTAGTTATAGATACACAAAATATACAAATGTAAACATGAATGATAACAAAAACATAAAATGTGGAGGGAGGGGTAAAGATGTAGTTTTTATTTTATTTTTTAAGAAGATTTACTTATTTATTTTTTAGAGAGAGGAGAAGAAAGGGAGAGAAACCGCGATGTGAGAGAAAAATGTTGACTGGTTGCCTCTCACACACCCCAATCCAGGGACCTGACCCACAATCCAGGCACGTGCCCTCACCAGGAATTGAACCTGTGACCTTTTGGTTTACAGTCTGGCACTCAACCCACTGAGCCACACCAGCCAGGGCAAAATGTAGGTTTTAGAATACATTCAAACTTAAGTTGCTGTCAACTTAAAATAGACTGATACACATTCGTTTGAAGTGCACATAGAACATTCTACAAGATATATCACATGTCATATATATGTTACATGTGAACCTCAGAGTAACTATGAAGCAGAACCCTATAGTAGATACACGAAGGATAATGAAAAAGAAATTAAAAAAAAAAAAAAAAAGAAATTTAAACATAATACTAAGTAAAGTAATCAAACCACAAGGGAAGAGAACAAGAGAAGAACAAAGAACTACAAAAATGACCAGAAAACAATGAACAGAATGATAATAAGTACTACCTATCAATAGTTACTTTAAATGTACGTGGACTAAATTCCCCAATCAAAAAGACACAGAAAGGCAGAATGGATTAAAAATCCAAGACTCAGCCCTGGCTGGTGGCACAGTGGATAAGGTGTGGGCCTGCGAAGCCCAAAGGTCGCTGGTTTGATTTCCAGCCACGGCACATAACCAGGTGCAAGTCAGGTCTCTGTAGCTGGAGGCAGGTGAAAGGCGACCATACATTGATGTCTCCCTTCCTCTCTGCCTTTCTTCCTTCCCCTCTCTCTAAAAAGTAATAAATAAAATCTTTAAAAAAACCCAACAAACCAAGACTCATTTATACACCTCCTATAAGAGAGTCAATTCAGATCTAAGAACTCACACGGGTTGAAAGTGAAAAAAATATCTTATGCAAGTAGAAACAAAAAGAAAGCTGGTATAGCTATACTTCCACCAGACAAAACAGAATTTGAAACAAAGACTGTAATAACATACAAATAAAGGCATTATATATTGGTAAAGGGGGACAAACCAACAAGAGCATATAATATTTGTAAAACTTATAAATGAATTTAGAAGCACCAAAATATATAAAGCAACTATTAACAGACATAAGAGGAAATATTTTCTCCTACCAACATTAATTTTAATAGGAGATTTTAATAGCCCACTTCCATTAATCACTAGACCATTCAAACAGAAAATCAATAGGGAAACATTATTTTTAAACAGCACAACTGACCAAATGCACTTAGTAGATGTATACAGAATATTTTATCCAAATGTGGTAAAATACATATTCTTTCCAACAACACATAGAACACTGTACAAGAAACATCACATTAGGCCACAAAACAAGTCTCCATTACTTAAGAAGATTCAAATCTCATCAAACATCTTTTTCAACCACAATGATACAAAACTAGAAATTAATTGCAATGAGAAAACTGGAAAAATGACAAACATGGAGTTTAAGCAATACACTATTTAACAACCAATAATTGGTCAATGAAGAATATAATGGAGACACCAAAAATACATGAAGACAAATGAAAGTGGATATACAACATTTCAAAATGTATGGGATGCAGAAAAAGAAGATCTAAGAAGTTCATAAAAATTAAAGTAGAATAAAATAAAATAAAATAAAATAAATAAAATAGAGACTAAAAGCAATAGAAAAGATCAATGAAACTAAGAGCTGGACCTTTGAAAAGACAAAATTGACAAATATTTAGCTAGACTCACCATAAAAAACTAGAAAATAAAACAGAAGTTACAACTGATACCATGGAAATGCTATTAACAGGCAGCTACTATTGACAATTATACAACAAATTGGACAACCTAAAAGAAATGAATAAATTCCTAGACACATGCAATCTTCCAAGTGTGAATCATGAAGAAATTGAGAACTATTATTGTTGAGAAGATTAAATCAGTAATTTAAAAAACTCCCAACAATATTTTTCATGATTATTTGGAATGCCTCCTTTCAACAAAAGGGAAACTGAGGTCTACATAAACATGAGGGAATTGAGACCTATATAAATATGAAGGTCTGACCAAATAGTGAAATGGGTGGCTTTAGCAGAATTCAGTTAAAAATGCAGGTGCCTCTCATTGTCATATAAGCTGTGGGTAAGTACCATGGAGTCTAACTGTCCCAGTTCCTCTTCTTTCTTGGCAGCATTTATTCTCATGTGCTCAGGTATTTTATAGTCTGCAGCTGTCTTCAGATTGAAGTCTCCCATATACACCTGAGCCTCTTTGATGGCTTGAACATCTTTAGGATCTTCATAGTCATCAGCAGGTTTGCTCTTGTACCTATGAGGAAAATAGATTACCCAGCCACAAATATAACAATAAACTCTAATTTGTCTACATTATAGGTAGAATCAAATTGAATATTCAATATAGATTGAATCAAATTCAATCATGAAGCAAAAGTATAATTCTTGGTCTGTGATGTTACTTTTGTCTATAGAGTTCAAGCATTTTTTAAGGTTGACATTTTATTTTTTTACTTTATTTCTATTGTTGATACTATTACAGATGTCCCCATTTCTCCTCTTTGCCAATCTCCACCCAACCCCAACATCCCCTTCCCCCTTCCGTCTGGTGTCTGTGTCTATGGATTATACATACATATATATATGTATATATACCTTAGTGGCTAAGGCTTAGCCCATCTCTAAGGCTTAGTTTCTTATTGAGGAAATAATTAACAATGTTGATGTAAATTCTTAGTAATGAACCAAAGTCAAGGAATGATGCTGATTATTTAAGCCATCCATACACTAAATGGTTCTTAAATCTATATCTATCTATCTATATATCAATTTGCCTTCCTCTCTCTAAATTCCATGAAAATGATAATGTAGGGGCACTAAAGGAAATAAATCATGACAAAAACTAAGAATGGTATAGATAGCCATGAGCAAACAGTAATAGTTTTACATTTCTAGAAGATAGAAGATAAAATATTAATGAATAAACTAGCCTAGCCCAGCATACTCCCAGGAGAAGGCTGTGAAAGCATGAACATGGTCTTCTTAGTAGAGCTTCTGGAGGCTCCAAGCATGGAGGGGTCAAGTATGACGCAGGTAACAGAGTGCTAGGCGTTATTTGGCAAAATAAATTTAAGGATAGAAAAGGAATGACTGAACCGGTTGGGCCCTCTCAACTTTCCCATCTGCATACAAACAAAGCATCCTTTATACCTAGACTGAAACTGAAGAACTATCTTTACAGAAACTGACCTATCAGCATCTGGGGTATAGACTGGAGTCTCACAGTACAAATCTTCATTGAGATGCCCTAACCTACCTATCTTATACTTTAAAGTGAAATCCATCTGTTGACATGAACGTGTAGATACCTTGCAGTCAGCTTTTTAGGAAAATACCTATATAAAATAGCAGAGGTACAGACTGGCATCTAATATATTAAATGACAATACTTTGTTTGTATATAATATGAAAAGAAAGGATTAATGTTTTTTAAAGAAAAAAAGGGGAAGAGAGAAAGAGTATAAGAGTAAGCATATGCTCATAATTATTCTCATGATATAAATAACTAAGAAACTTACAAAAAGCAAAAAGGGGATGGATGTAATACAACAACAATAAAATTTTAAAAAAAAGAAACTTACAAAAGATATAAACAACTACATTCAGAAGTTGAATGAAAGGCAGTATTCCTCTAAGATAAGGAATAAGAGAAGGATGCACACTCTCTCTACTTCTATTTAATAGAGTAGTGGAAGTCCTATCCAGAGCAGTTATGCAAGAAAAAGAACTAAAAGGCATCCAAGGTGGAAAGAAAGTAGTGATTAGCTAAAGACCATGTATGCCTAACCCATAGACACAGCCAGTAGTGATGGCCCGAGGGAAGGGCATTTGGGGCTTGGGTGGAAGTGGGCAAAGCGGGTAAAAATGAGGACATGTGTAACAGTGTCAACAATAAACATAAAGTTAAAAAACAAAAAGAAGTAAAATTGTCAGTATTTTCAAATGACATTATGTTATTATATATAGAAAAGCCTAAAGACTCCACTAAATACTATTGGAACTATTAAACAACTACAGTCAAGTTGACTATACGAAATCTATATACAAAAATTAGTTGTGTTCCTAGAACCAACAACTAGCAGAAAAAGAAATTAAGACAAGAATCTCATAAATAAATTAAAAAGAATAAAATACCTAAGGATAAATTTAACTGAGTTAAAAAAAAAAAAAAGACATACACTGAAAACTGTAAGACGCTAATGAAAGAAACTGAAGCACACACAAAGAAATGGAGATACATTCTGTACTCAGGGATTGAAAGAATTAATATTGTTAAAATGCCCATTTTACCCAAAACAATCTATCGCAATCCCTCTTAAAACTCCAATGACATTTTTCACAGGAATAGAACAAACATTCCTAAAAATTACATGGTACCACAGAAGACCCTAAATAGCCAAGCAATCTTGAGAAAGAACAACAACACTGAAGGCATAATGCTTCCTGATTTCAAATTAATTACTAAGCTATCATAATCAAGACAGTATGGCACTGATATAAAAACAGACGTATAGAGCAAAGAAGCAGAACAGAGAGCCCAGAAATAAGCCCACACATGTATGGATAATTAATATAAATAAATCTAATGAAGTTATGCATATATCAGGAGGAAAGGACAGAAGAACAGTCTTTTCGATTAATAGTGCTGAGGAAAGTAGGGAATAAAACTGGATCACTTTCTCATACCATATACAAAAATCAACTAAAAATGAATTAAAGACTTGAATGTAAGACTTGAAACCATAGAAATCTAGCAGAAACATAGGGGATAAGAACCTTGACATTTGTCTCAGTGATGATTTTAAAAATATTTTAAAAAGATTTTATTAATTTTAGAGAGCAGGGAAGGGAAAGAGGCAGATAGGAAGAGAGACATCAACGTATGGTTGCCTTTCACCTGCCTCCTGCTACAGATCTGACTGGAGACCTGGTTTGCAACCTGGTTACATGCCCTGGCTGGGAATCGAACTAGTGACTTTTGGGTTCACAGAATGGTGCCTTATCCACTGTGTCACCAGCCAGGGCTTTTTTTTTTTTTTTTTTTTTTTTTTTTAACAACAAGAGCACAAGCAACAAAAGCAAAAATAAACAAGCGGGACTACATCAAACTAAATGCTTCTGTGTGCATGTGCGCGCACACACACACATCAACAAAATGAAAAGGCAACCTACTGAATGGGAGAAAATAAAATATTTGGAAATCATATAAGGGGCCAATATACCAAATATATTTTAAAATCTGACATAGCACATTAGTAAAAAAATTCTGATTAAAATATGGACAGAGGATCTTAATAAATATTTTTTCCCAAAGAATACAAACAAGTACATGAAAATGAACTCAACATCACTAATCACCAGGAAAATGCAAATTAAAACCACAGTGAGATATCACCTCACATTTTTTGGAATGGTTATTATCAAAAAAGACAGAAGACAAATGCTGGCAAGATGTGGAGAAAAGGGAAACCTTGTGCACTGTTGATGGGAATGTAAATTGGTGTAGCCAGTAGGGAAAGCAGTAGGAAGGCTTCTCAAATATTAAAACTAGAACTACGATATGATCCAGCCATCCACGTATGGGTATTTTTTTAAGTGAAAACACTAACTCAGTAAAATACATGTACTTCCATGACCACTGCAGCATTATTTACAATAGCCAAGATATGGAAACAACCTAAGTGTCCTTCAATGAATGAACGGAAAAAGAATATGTGATATATATTACGTTGGGGCATGCCAGAGCAACCACACATGGATGTTTCTCTCACTCTCTTTCTCTCTCCCTTCCCCTTGCTCTAAAAATAAATAAAATAAATAGAGGATAGATTAGTGGTTGCTTTGGTAGGGGGGTGGAGGTGTGGGTAAAATGGGTCATGAGCATCAAAAGGCACAGCCCTCTAGTGTAAAATAAGTCACGGAGATGTAATGTACAACTTAGTAACTATGAAAATATTTTATTGCATATTTGAAAATCGTTAACAGAATATATCTTAAAAGTCCACATCACAAGAAAAAAAATCCTGTAACTATGTATGTTGATGGATATTAACTAGACTTATCTTGGCTATCATTTATTTATTTATTTGATTTGATTTTTATTTATTTATTTTAAATTTTATTGTTGTTGTATTACATCCATCCCCATTTTGCTCCCCTCTGTCCCCCTGCCCACCCGCCCATTTTGGCTATCATTTATAATACATACAAATACCAAATTGCTCTGTTGTACAACTGAAACTAATATAATGTTGTTTGTCAATTACATCTCACACATTTTTTACAAATAGATCAAGAAAAAGAGACACATGATTCAAAATCAAAAATTAGAGATTACAACTAATACCACAAAGGGCCATAAGAGACCACTATAAACAATTAATTATACACTAACAAATTGGACAACCCAGAAGAAATAGGTAAGTTCCTAGAAACATACAGCCTATCAAGATTGAAAGATGATGGAATAAAAAATATGAACAGATCCATTATTAGTAAGGAGACTGAATAAGTACTCAAAGCCAAATGGCTTTACTCATGAATTCTACAAAACATTTAAAGAATTAACACCAATCTGCTCAAACTTTTCCAGGAAAAAAAGAAGAAAATACTTCCAAATTCATCTTATGCAATCAATATTACACTGATACCAAAATCAGACAAGGACACTACAAGAAAATAAAATTCAGAGAGAGAAGATGGCGACAGAGTAGAGAGCAGTGCTGATGGTGTTCTTGAGTACCGAAGCAGCTAGAGGACAAGACAGGGAGCATGAGATGTCTTCAGGACCCTAGGAATTGGAACGGGCATCATCTGGACACAGGGGAGCACAGCCCAGAGGCAGTGGAGGCCAGCAGGACAGTAGGTGAGGCATTCCCCAGCGACCAGCCGGCGGACTGAGGTCGGCTCTGGGCAGTGGCAGCTCTGCCCAGGGGGGAGCGTTTGACTGAGGCAGCTCCGGGCTCCCTGGCAACTGGAAGTCTCAACAGTGAAGTGTGGGCGGAGAGGGCAAACACCTTAGGGAATGCAGAATTGAACTCTTGCAGGGGAGGGACTGTGTGAGAGACTCACTCCGGCAACAGGGAGAGGAGGCTCCCAGCGGGGCTAGAGGCGGAGGAGAAGAGTCCTGCGGGAAGCCGGAGCGGGGGAGCGGGAAGTGCACCGGCCGGGGTGGCAAGAGGGCAAAAAAAAAAAAAAAAAAAATGGGCAAAGGACCTGAACAGACAACTCACTGAGGAAGATATACAAAGGGCCCAGAGCCATATGAAAGAATGCTCAACATCGCTAGTCATCAGAGAGATGCAAATTAAAACTGCATTAAGATACCACCTCACACCTGTCAGAATGGCAATCATCAACAAATCAACAAACAACAAGTGTTGGCGAGGATGTGGGGCAAAGGGAACCCTCATACACTGTTGGTGGGAATGCAGGCTGGTGCAGCCACTATGGAAAACAGTATGGGGTTTCCTTAAAAAACTAAAAATGGAACTGCCTTTTGATCCAGCAATTCCACT
>PVIW01012983.1:0-29481 GCA_004026585.1 Noctilio leporinus | reverse complement strand
GGAGTAAAAACAGTCTCTTCAACAAATGGTGTTGGGAGAACTGGACAGCAACATGCAAAAAGATAAAACTAGACCACCAACTTACACCATACACCAAAATAAACTCAAGATGGATAAAGGATTTAAACATAAGCAGTGCCACCATAAAAGTCCTGGAGAAAAATATAGGCAGTAAACTTTCAGATATCCTACGCAAAAAAGTGTTTACTGATACTTCACCAAAGGCAAAGGAAATCAAAGAACGAATCAACAAATGGGACTATATCAAATTGAAAAGTTTCTGTTCAGCTAAAGAAAATATCAGTAAAATTCAAAGGGAACCAACTGTATGGGAAAACATAATAGCCAATGATACCTCAGACAAGGGTCTGATCTCCAAAATATACAAAGAACTAATGCGACTCAACACCAGGGAGACAGACAGCCCAATTAAAAAATGGGCAAAGGACCTGAACAGACAACTCACTGAGGAAGATATACAAAGGGCCCAGAGGCGTATGAAAGAACGCTCAACATCGCTAGTCATCAGAGAGATGCAAATTAAAACTGCATTAAGATACCACCTCACCCCTGTCAGAATGGCAATCATCAGCAAATCAACAAACAACAAGTGTTGGCGAGGATGCGGGGCAAAGGGAACCCTCATACACTGTTGGTGGGAATGTAGGCTGGTGCAGCCACTGTGGAAAACAGTATGGGGTTTCCTTAACAAACTAAAAATGGAACTGCCTTTTGATTCAGCAATTCCACTACTTGGACTATACCCAAAGAAGCCTGAGACACCAATTCATAAGAACCTATGTACACCTATGTTCATAGCAGCACTATTTACAATAGCCAGGTGCTGGAAACAGCCTAAGTGCCCATCGGTGGATGATTGGATCAAAAAACTTTGGTACATTTACACAATGGAATTCTATATGGCAGAAAGACAGAAGGAACTTGTACCCTTTGCAACAACATGGATGGAACTGGAGAATATTATGCTTAGTGAAATAAGCCAGTCAGTGAAGGAGAGGTATCATATGTTCTCACCCATTACGGGACAATAATGAGCAAAACTAACAACAAGCAAAACAGAACCAAGTGTATGAATATAAGGAATAGGCCTGCAGTGGTCAGGGGGAAAGGGGTTGGGGGGAGGGGGGAGGCAGAGGCAAAGAAGGGGAGCAGCTTTGACAAGAACCTAGTATAAAGGAACCATGGACATGGACAACAGGTGGGATTGACTTTGGGGGGAAAGGGGGGGTGGGGAGGGGGACAGAGGGGATCAAAAAAGGGATGGATGTAATACAACAACAATAAAAAAAAAAAAAAGAAGAAGAAGAGCATGTGCTATGGTTTGGAGGAGTAGTTCTGGAACATGGTAGAGGAATTCCATGGCCCAACATTGTGACCACACAGGTATACAGATCATTCAGGACTACTGTTCTAGTGTGTGAATGTATAGCTTGTGTTATACCTTTAAGGAATGGGAGCCATTGGGGAATTATGAATCATTAATTACATACTCCAATAAACATTTAAGAAAAGTTATGTTGGAAAAAAAAAAAAAAAAAAAGAATGACAGTGAAACTGTCCATCATTTATTATCCCCGTGATAAAATACTCCTGCCACTGCACCCTCTCCCCAGCCTTGGTATGCTGAGATCCTGGCCGTCCTGTGCAGCTTTCCTACAGCCTATGGCCCCAAGTCTGCCCCGTCTGTCGGTCGGGACAGGTGTTACAAGGGACCACAGTCAGTAGGACTTCCACAAAAATTCCTGCACATTTCAGATGGAGGAGAGCTCAGTTAACTCTCTTTGAAGCAATATACTCCTGGAAGATAGTGCAGCTTCTAGTGCAGAGCTTGAAAACCAGCAAAAAGAGGATCTTAAAAATCTCCAAGAAGGTACTTTTATACAACACGCCGCTTATTCCCAAGCGCTGGAAAGTATCGCTGGAAAAGGAGGGCATGGAACTGTTTTAATTTGAAAGGCATTTGTTTGAGAAAATAAGTCTTTCTCCAAGCAAAATGGTCAGAAGTTAATTATAATATTTATTGCTTAGAGCCAGCCTGGAATTTTGGCTTGAATTCTTTGGAGCCCATTATTAAGGGGGATATTACCTACTCAACTCAAGGCCAGTGAACTAACTGTTGATTTGATAACTGCCCACTTCAAAAGAGCCCGAGATAAAAACTAAGTCCCAGAGGATGTGAAAAACAAAACTCTGATTTTAGATGTAGGAACCTTATGAGAGATACAGGAATGTTTGTTACTGAGATTGGGTCTAAATGAGGATGTGACTTAAAAGGATCAAGTGGTTAGCTGCCTTGATTCCCAGGTTAGTCATGTTCTTGTTCTTTTGTGATCTTCAATATTTCACATTCTGGTTTAGTTGAAATATTTGGAAGTTGAAGTCCAGTGCAAGCAGAGAAATCATGACTGTATTTTCCTACTGTCCCATCCTTTGTAGCTACTTGACCTTGAACTTCGGGTTTCTCCAAAGGTTGGTTTCCTTCTTACTCCGTGACTGACTAGGTCTTTGGAGCTTCCATGCTCCAAATCATAGCTTCCCCATCTATGGGGAATCATAGCTTCCCCATCTATGATTCTCCAGCCCTGCTCTCCCACCTCAGCTCAGAGGTTTCAATTCCAACTGTCAACAGGCCATGTCCTTGACCTCCTACTGGAGGTCCTTATGCCTCCTACTGGATCACCCTCCATCAATCATTCTTTCTCTTATCCGTCTCTTATCTTCCCCTCTCTCTGCCAGATCTTCCCATCTTCTAATAAACATGATTAAATCAACCCTAGCTTTAAAACAAAACAAACAAACAAAAACAAACCCACATTTTGTCTCAGTCCCGGCACTGCTTAATCTCTCCCCTCTTCTTTACTGTCAAACTTTCTAAATAACATTTTCTCTGTCTGCCTTGCACTTGCAAAAGCCTGGTGCAATGTTGTAGTTGCCAGATCCAGCTGTCTTCTCTCAGGCATCATGTTTGCGGCGTGTAAACCCCTTTTGCTGGGGCACAGACTGATCCCTAAGAAATCTCCCTCATCCCTCACCTCCGGGGTATTACGTTTCCGACCTCTGCCAGCCCCTGACCTGCCTCCAGTCTCCCCAGTCTCCCCTCTCCAAAGGGAACTGTGGCTACAGTCTTTGATCAGCTTCTATTTCCTTCCACCCATCCCTTGGACAACCCCAGCTTTGTACTCTGAAGAAATGACTCCCAATTCATATCTTGGGTTCTGACACCTTCCTCAACTCTAGCACCAGTTTCCACAGCCTGATGGAACTTTCCCCTGTATATGTTATAAATGTCTCCAGTGCAATGGGTCCCAAACCAAATACATTGTTTTCCTTCCCAGCCCTGCTTCCTCCTGTTCCCCACCTAGGTGACCTCCCTCCAATCCTCCTCCTCATCAGGCTGGAAACCTTTGTTTCTCCCTGGCTCTTCCTTTGCCTCTGGCATCTGATCAAATGACAAAATCCTATTTTCAAAGCAAACCACAATCCTCATCCCACCTGACCAAGGTCAGAATTTATGGCCACCCAGGCTGCGCACACACTGCGCTGGGCTGGAGACCTGCCAGGGGTACTGCGTGCACAGTAGGTGCATTGAGGTAAGGGCTTGCCCCTAACCAGCCTGGGCCTCAGTTTCCTCACAGGCAAAGTGAGGGTTAGACAGATCATTGCTAAGGCTTTGTGGTTCTCTGGACACCATTTCTCACCACACCTGCACGCCCACATCCTACTTGTCCTTCAGGATTCATGGTTAGCTGCTGCTGCCTCCTTCTGAAGCTTCTTCTGATTCCCTCCCTGCCCCACCCCAGCTAGAAGTAACATCTCTCCCTCTGGATTCCTGTAATGCTGTGTATTTTTCTTTTAGGGCATTTTCACTGATTACTTCTTATCTCCCTTCTGAGATTAATTGACCATACACTCTCGCAGGGAAGAACCCATGTCTTTTTCTTCTTTACATCCTCCTTGTGGATAGTAGGCAACCCTGAAATAGTCATTGAATGAATGAATGCAAACTCCTTTTCCTGGATGAAAACCAACCCTAGCTCCTCATCTCCTCCTGTCCGCTGTCCTAAAATTCGGGCTGGATTCGCTTGGCTGCGCTGAGCGCTGGAACAGGGAGGGGACCAGCCTGGTAGCTGCTTGGGATATGAATCCAGGAGGAGCTCTCAGAGATCTTTCGGACAGCAACACCTTACAAAAATGTAAAGATGAAGGAAATTTTATCTACTGCAACCCCTCTCAGGAAGACCTCACTGGATGAGCTGCTTGGGGCTCAAGGGGAACCTTCTCTGCCATAGGCAATGTTTCATTAGCCAGGGAGGCCAACCGCACGCCCTCTACGGAAAGTGGGTCTGATTTGGGGCTTATTTGCTAATTAGGGTATGGAAATTGAGGTGCTGCCACCATTGGTCTCCTTTTCTCACACTAGGCCCAGCTTCCCCTTGCAATGAACATTGGCCAGGTATTTGAAGACACGGTATGTGGGACCTGGCTGTTGGCTCACCCCTCTGGTGCTGCTCCTTCCCCACAGGACTCTTCACTTCAGTCTTGCGAGCTCCTTGACTGCCCTCCCGTGGTTTAGGATCAGCCCCACCCCTCGGCTTCTGCTTTTTCCCTTCCAAATTCTACCCATTCTTCTAGGCCTGGCCCCGGTCCCACCTCTTCCAGGTCTCCCCTGCCTATGATTTCTCTAGATATCTCTGTTTTCTTTCTGGATTGAAGACCTAAAATGAACTTCTATCTTCTCCAGGCCAAACTCTTCAAATCAGAGCCCATGAACATGGCACTGCTCTCTACTTCTCATGGAGAAACCTAAGGCCACCTCATCTGCACAACTGATAGGCACCAGGGTCCAGCGCTGGGTTTGGGCCCCAGTGTTCCTGCATCCACCCCCCACCCCTGCTTTATCTCGTATGTCAAATACTTGGTTCATAGTGGTTGCTGGTTAAATATATAATAACTAAAAGTAAATATTTAGCTCTGGATTATTTAATTTAGTACAAACTTAAGCACTATCTTTATCTTGTCACTTAGCAATTTTCACTCTAAGAAAATGGTGATTTCTTAGGGAGGAATCACTTTAAGTTATGTTAAAACCTCTGTATAAATTAAATATTGGCTAAAATTTGCTAAGATTCTTGCCCCTCATCAGAAAGAAGGGCAGAAGTCAGCCACGACAGGGAAGAAAAATGAGGGCTCCTAACGTTAGAGCTTTTCCATCCACTTTCAGGCAGGGGCAGCCTTGGATGCTGCTGAGCCCACCCTGGACCTGCCTGCATTCCAGAACCACCCATGGCAGGCTGGGGACCCACTTCTCTGTGCCATTTGCCTGCACTGCAGGCCCAGAGGAGCTGTCTTCTGAGGAAAAACCAGCAAGAAGTCAAAGGGTGGGGCTGGCTTTAAGTCTGTCAGAGCACCAAGTGCCTGGGACACTGTCTGTGGTACTTAAGACCTAGGTGAAATCTGTCTTCTCTCTTTGTCACCTGCCTCAAGCTACAACCACTCACAGGTTCCCCCCATCTGACGCAGGCCACTCACTGCCCAAGATGACAATAGACAGCTGAACCAATGATGTAAAATTAATGGAAACATATTCAGTCTCCCTTGTAATCCACACAGACCCCAATAATAGAGCTGAATCATTTTTTAGTTTTGAAAAAATATCCTAAATGATAATACATGTTCCATGAATGACATGAGGAGACAATTATATAAGAACAAGGCCCAGAACCTTTCATAAGCATGTGCCAGATTTGCCCCTTCATTCACCTAACAGGCTCTTTGAGCACCTGCTGTGGGCCCTGTGCCCTGATAAGGACCCAAGAGATACGCAGTCTGCCTTCTTTGAGGGCAAGAGGGAAAGCAGGGGAAGACCTCTCTCAGGAGGGGCCTGAGTGTGGGAAGGAGCCAGCCTTGTGAAAAGCAGGGAAGCACAGCCTGGAAAGAGGGAACAGCCTGTGTGCAAAAGTCCCAAGGTCAGGACTTAAACTGAAGAAATGACAGAAATTCTGGCTGGTGACTTTTGTTCATATAAAGAGAAGTGACTATGGTTACCCTTCCAGGGTGGGTGGATAGGTGATGGCAATAACCTTCTCAAATGGTAGCAAAGGGGCAGGAGTTGGCTCTCACATGAATCAAGAAATGAAGATGAGCCCCAAAATGCAGGGTCTTAGATGCAACATGATTTATTAACACTCCTTCCCTGGGCTTCTGCCCCCTCAAACATAAAATGTTAGGACTGAACTGAAAGATCTCCAAGGTCTCTTTAAGTGAAAAATTTTCTTTAAAGATTAAATTTAAAACAATGAATTGAAAATGGTGGAATGAATTAAATAAGAGTTTAAACCATGAGCTCTAGAGATTTGGTGGCAGTCTCCTGCTTTTCCCTGGTCCTGCTACAAAGCTCCAGCCCTGGTTACTGTGGTGTGTGTGTGTGTGTGGGGGGGGGGGGCGGGGGGGGGCAGCACCCTCAGTAAGAATCCACCTGACGGCGGGGGTGAGGGGGTGGAGGGCATCACAGAGCATTGCACCCACAGCCAGTGTCTGAAGCCTGTCAGCCAGGATACTTCAGATGAGAAGAAGGCTGGTGAGGGCATCTGGTCCGTAGGCAATTTTCAGATTTGATTTAGAGGCTGGCCAGCAGTGTTGCCTCTGTTTCTCATCAGAATAATTTGATTTTTAAAAAAATCACAGAAGTAGTTTATTAAAACATTATATGCCCTAGAGGTAAGAAGTGCAAGTGCTCACCTCTCGCTCTAAGCTGCCCTGCCGACCTCATGTCAGGGCACAAGGAAAACCACTTTGAACAACTGAATGTGATCTTTCCAGTGCATATTCACATGCAGACACCTATAAAATTATATACAATTTAAAATATATTTATATACTTATTTTTTATATATATAAAACTATATATATATATATATATATAATTATATATAATTTTATTTAGTTCATTTTCAATACAAAAATGGGACCCTTCTATAACTTATTTTGACGAGATAGGGTGCGTTCAGGGCAGTATGGCCATGGACTATAACTTATTTTGAAAGCCCAGAATCCATTCAATGATCTTCATTTCATGCCATTACATGGAGAGTGAATTCACTATTTGCAATGACTGAGGAGTGTTTCATAGGATGGAACTATCACAACATGTAAACCCTTTCTTATCATGGGGTGGTGAGGTGGCATTTTATGTTTTTCAGCTTATAAAATTCATTGCAATAAACATTCTTGCACAGGTCTTTGTGCTCTTAAAGGAGTATTTTCACAGGACAAGCAGTCAGAAGTGAAATTGCTAAATCAAGGTTTGAATAGTGTGGTATATTACATACTTAATACTTGATGAGAATTGCCAACTATTTTTGCCTTCTCTCCTACACTGTATTTTTTTTTTTTTTAACCAACACTTAAATTTCTGCAACCTGCTAGGTAAATGCAACAGTTTGCATTTTCCAGATTACTAATGGGGTTAAATATCATTTTATATATTTTTATATCATTTGTGTACCCTTCCCACCCCCAGGGGACTTATTTGCTTATATCATTTGCCTGTTTTTTGTTTTTTTTTTTTTTAGATTTTATTTATTATTTTCAGAGAGAGGGGAAAGGAGAGGGTCAGAGGGGGAGAGAAACATCAATGTATGGTTGCCTTTCATCTGCCTTCTCCAGCTACGAACATGGCTGGAGACCCGGCTTACAACCTAGTTACGTGCCCTGACTGGGGAATCGAACCAGTGACCTTTGGGTTTGCAGGCAGGCAAACCAGCCAGGGCTTCATTTGCCTATTTTATATTGAGTTATTTTGTCTTTTCTTAGTGAATTGTAGGAGCTTTTTCAAATATTGAAGCTATTAGTTATACCATGTTCATGGATGGGAAGAATTAACATCATTAAAATGTCCATACTACCCAAAGCAATCCACATATTCAATGCAATCCCAATTAAAATACCAATGACAGACTTCACAGAAATAGAAAAAATACTTCAAAAATTTATATGGAGCCAGAAACGCCCACAAAGAGCCACCACAATCTTGAGAAAGAAGAACAAGGTAGGAGGAATCACAATCCCGGACTTCAAACAATACTACAAGGCTACTGTCATCAAAACAGCATGGTACTGGCATAAGAATAGACATATAGATCAATGGAACAGAATAGAGAGCCCAGAAATTAACCCAGGACTCTATGGTCAACTCATATTTGACAAAGGAACATTCAATGGAGTCAAAACAGTCTCTTCAACAAATGGTGTTGGGAGAACTGGACAGCAATATGCAAAAAGATAAAACTAGACCACCAACTTACACCATACACCAAAATAAACTCAAGATGGATAAAGGATTTAAACATAAGCAGTGCCACCATAAAAGTCCTGGAGAAAAATATAGGCAGTAAACTTTTGGATATCCTACGCAAAAATATGTTTACTGATACTTCACCAAGGGCAAGGAAATCAAAGAACGAATCAACCAATGGGACTATATCAAATTGAAAAGTTTCTGTTCAGCTAAAGAAAATACCAGCAAAATTCAAAGGGAACCAACTGTATGGGAAAACATAATTGCCAATGATACCTCAGACAAGGGTCTAATCTCCAAAACATATAAAGAACTAATGCGACTCAACACCAGGGAGACAGACAGCCCACTTAAAAAATGGGCAAAGGACCTGAATAGACAACTCACTGAGGAAGAGATACAAAGGGCCCAGAAGCATATGAAAGAATGCTCAACATCACTAGTCATCAGAGAGGTGCAAATTAAAACCACAATAAGATACCACCTCACCCCTGTCAGAATGGCAATCATCAGCAAATCAACAACAAGTGTTGGCGAGGATGCGGGGCAAAGGGAACCCTCATACACTGTTGGTGGGAATGTAGGCTGGTGCAGCCACTGTGGAAAACAGTATGGGGTTTCCTTAAAAAACTAAAACTGGAACTGCCTTTTGATCCAGCAATTCCACTATTTGGACTATACCCAAAGAATCCTGAAACACCAATTCAGACGAACCTATGTACACCTATGTTCATAGCAGCACTATTTACAATAGCCAAGTGCTGGAAACAGCCTAAGTGCCCATCAGTGGATGATTGGATCAAAAAACTTTGGTACATTTACACAATGGAATATTATACAGCAGAAAGAAAGAAGGAACTGGTACCCTTTGCAACAACATGGATGGAACTGGAGAGTATTATGCTTAGTGAAATAAGCCAGTCAGTGAAGGACAAATATCATATGATCTCACCCATTACAGGACAATAATGAGCAAAACTAACAACAAGCAAAACAGAACCAAATATATGAATACAATGAATAGGCCTTCAGTGGTCAGGTGGAGAGGGGCTGGGGGGAGGGGGGAGGCAGAGGCAAGAAAGGGGAGCAGCTTAGACAAGAACCTAGTATAAAGGAACCATGGACATGGACAACAGGTGGGACTGACTTTGCGGGGAATGGGTGGGTGGGGAGTGGGACGGAGGGGAGCAAAAAGGGGATGGATATAATACAACAACAATAAAATTTTAAAAAAAGCTATTAGTTATTAGTCCCTCGTCTTTATATGTTCAAAAATATTATCTTTTAGTTTATCACTTGTCTTACGGTCTTTAGACATAGAGGAGGGTCTAATTATTATTCAATCAAATCTGTACATCTTACTAATGCTTAAAGAGGCAAAAAAGTTTCAAGTCTTGTTAGATAGTCTCTTCTCACCATGATATAGAATTAACTTTTCTGTTTTCTGGTATATGTATAGTTTTTATATGAATTTATATTGTGACAGAAATCTAGTCTTACTTTCATTTCCATAATGATAACTAATACTCTCCAGGCTGATTATTGAATTGTCCAACCTTTCCTCAATCATTTAAAGTGCACCCTTTATCATACCCTCTGTTACGTGCACTCCTATCTCTCGAATATTTCATCTCATTGCAATCCCATTGGTACATGTTCTCATTTTATCTTTATTCAAAAACTGTGATTATTCTTGCACATTTGCTTTTGCTCTTCCAGATGAATTTGTGAATCAGGTGATTTTCATTAAAATTCTATTGGAATGTTAATGAGTTTTTAAAAATTAAATGTATGAATTAATTTGGGGGAACTTAATAGATCTTTAATATAATGGAGTTGTCTTAGACATAAATATTGTATATGTTTTCAATTTATTTAACTTTCCTTATATATCTTTCGGTAAAGTTTCATGTCTCTCTGAAGCACTTATTTCTAAATAGTTTAAACTTTTGTTGCTATTATAAATGGCATCTTTTATTTTTTAAAAAGATTTTATTTACTTTCAGAGAGAGAGGAAGGAAGGGAAAAGAGAGGGGGAGAAGCACTGATGTGAGAGAGAACCAGATGTGAAAAAGAATCATAGATCAGTTGCTCCTTGTATGAACCTGAAGCCCAGGCAAGTGCCCTGACCTAAAATTGAACTGGTGACCTTTTACTTTATGGAATGAAGACCAACAAAGTCACACAGGTCATGGTTTAAATGGCATCTTTAAAAAAATTACATGTTTTATATGATTATTCCTTATATACAGGAAAACAAGTGATTTTTGCATCTTTATACTGATCTGGATACTTTAATGACTATATGGTTAAGTCTAATAATTAAATGTAATGATTGTTGATAAAATATATTCATGTCAGATGTCTAGGGACTTTGGGATCAGACGGAGGTATAAATAGACATGATTTGCCTCCTTCCACAACCATAAGAAGGATCACACCTACCTCAAAACAAAAAATAGCCAGAACTAACAGAAAACCAAACTGCATGGACATAAACAAAGATACAAAGAAGTAATACTCATCTAGACAGGTAGGAGGGGTAGAGCTGGGGAGCTGGATGCAGTGATGGTGGCAAGGCAATGGCTGCAGCCACCAGCTGGTGGAAAGAGCAGTCACACATTATAAAAACTGGGAGGGACACCTAGAGAGAGATCACTGCCCCAGGCCAGACTGAATAGCTCAGGGTTCTGCGCCAGAAAAATAAAGCCTCATTGCTTTTGGCAGTGAAAACCAGTGGGGGCTTGGGTGGTGGAAGAAACTACCAGTCTCTTAGGAGTTTGTTTAGAGGGCCTCAGGGTCTAAAACTGTAAACCCATCTGCTCAACTGGTGCCCCTCTAGTTCCCCATATGGGAAATGGGTCAAGTGCCCCATTCTTCAAGTGCCCCTAGAAAAGGGGCAAGTGCTGCTGAGCAAGCAACATTGTTCCCTCTCTGACTCCTCCTCCACATACAGTGCTACAAGGTGATGAAATGGGTCAACCAAAACTGAGAAATACCTAAGGCTCCACCCCTTACAACATAACAGGTGCAAGAGTTCCACCTAAGACACAGAGGCAAACACAGGAGTCTGTCAAGTTTAGGAGATAGGGAAGTATGGCCCCAAAGAGGGAGCAGATCAAAGCTCCAGAGGGAGAACTAAGTGAGGAGGAGATAGCCAACCTAACATATCCAAAGTTCAAAACAATAGTGATAATGATGCTCACAGAAACGACTGAGTATGGTAAATACAGAAGGAAAGAAGTGAAGGCTATACTAAGTGAAATGAAGAAAAATCCAAATGGAACCAATGGTGAAGAGAAGGAAGCCAGGGTTCAAATCAATGATTTGAAACATAAGGAAGAAATAAATAGTCAATCAGTACAGAATGAAGAAACAAGAATTAAAAAAAAAAAAAAAGAGGAGAGGCTTAGGAACCTCTGGGACAACTTAAACATACACACAGCTGAATCATAGGGATGCCAGAAGAAGAGGAAGAGCAAGAAATTGAAAACTTATGTGAAAATATAATGAAGGAAAACTTCCATAATTTGTCGAAGGAAATAGACATACAAGTGGAGGAAGTACAGAGTCCCAAACAAGTTAGATCCAAAGAGTACCACACCAAGACACATCATCATTAAGATGTTAAAGGTTAAAGATAAAGAGAAAATCAAGAGCAGCAAGAGAAAAGAGAGTTATCTAGAAAGGGGTTCCTATAAGACTGTCAGCTGATTTCTCAAAAGAAATTTTTCAGGCAGGAAGGGACTGGCAAGAAGTATTCAAAGTGATGAAAAGCAAGGACCTACAACCAAGATTACTCTATTCAGCAAAGCTATAATTTAGAATGGAAGAGCAGTTAAAGTGCTTCCCAGACCAGGTAAAGCTAAAGGAATTCATCATCACTAAGCCATTATTAAATGAGATGTTAAGGGACTTATTTATTTAATTTAGTGGCATGAACACTAAAATGACAACAAACCCACAACTATCAACACATGAATTTGAAAAAAACAAACTAAGCAAACAACTAGAACAGGAACAGAATGGAGCTGTGGAGGTCATATGGAAGGTTATCAGTGGGGAGGGGGAAGGGCAGAATGGGGGAAAAAGTGCAGGGATCAAGAAGCATAATTGGTAGGCACAAAATAGAAAAGGGGATGATAAGACCAGTAAAGTAAGTGGAGAAGCCAAAGAATTTAAATGCATAAACCCATGGACATGAAATAAGGGAGGGGAGATTGCTGGAGGGAACGGAAGTACCAGGCCTATGGGGGCAAAGGGGAAAAAAAATGGGACAACTGTGATAGCATAATTAATAAAATATACTTAAAAAAGTCATGTCATATGTAAATGTTTTATTCCTTTCCCTCCATTATTTGTACCTGTTTATTTTTCTTATCTTATTCTATTGACTAGAAACTTCACAGTGATAGTGGGGGTATCACAACCTTTTCCCTAAAATACGATTTCTTTTCACATTTTATCTTAAGTATGATGAATGTTATTGGCTTTCATCAGACGTTTCATATCAAATTAAGGCACTTTACTTCTAGCCCTAGCTTATTAAGAATTTTAATACAGACCGTGTTATCAGGTAATGTTTCAGATCCTATTAAGATGACTTTTTTCTCTTATTTTATACTAACAGATTTTCTAATAGTAACTATTTTTTATTTCCAAAATTATTTGGACTTTAAAAATTAAACTACAGTTTTTATTTCCCACAAAGCCTTTCTGAGAGGATTTACTATAAGATAATGAATGTTATCATATTAACATGGAAAATTCATGCCTTCCAGGATGTTGGACTTGCCACCTCTCAACCAGCTGTTCTGTTTGGTGCTTTCAGGCATGGAAGGTCTTAATGGAACGGTGGTATCTCAAACTGGCTCAATTTGAGGGTGACTTTAGCAAACCCTGGGCTATACCTGTCAACCAAAATCTGAGATGTCCAGAACAGGGAAATGAAGGGAATGACAATGTTATTTTTAAGAGAAAGGATAATAGACACTAAGGTTTAATAACATTACTAAATAGCAGGAAAATATTTGTAGGTACCTTGCTTTGGAAAATGAAGAAAAATAACAGCTCAGAAGACATATAAGACATAGGACATACACATTCTTAGCTATGAAAAATATATTAATATCTAGTTTTGGTGTTTCCAAAGGAAGTATTTCAAAACTCTAGGTAAGGTCTTATAAGAGATTATAGTTTCAAATGCCACCTTGAATCTCATGAGGATGCCCAGGCTGTAAACCTGTCAGATTGATTTGGCAAATCTGGCCGACAAGTTCTGCTTCCTCTTTTACTGCTCCGGGCCTTCCTAACTCACCTCGCCCAGCTTTCCACTCATTGCCCTTTACTTTTCATGCTGTGCTATGTCCTACAAGTTGCAGACACTGAGCTCTTTAACATTTTCAGAACATTCTATGTCTAGTTATACTTTAATGCATTTACAGTTTGTTCTCTTTGCCTTCAAAAGTCTTCCTCTATTCTCACCTGTGGATTTTATTCTTCACAACGCAGCTCTGAGGTGGCCCCTCAGAAGGCCCTCTGAACCCCCTTTCTGTCCTCACCACATCCTCCAGGCAGGGTTGGTTGCTCTCCCTTGGATTCTACCTTGCACCCACCTCACTATGTTCCCATGTGTTAATTGTTTGTATGCCCACTACACCCTGAGTTCTCTGAGGGCAGAAAATGATGTGATGGAAAGAAAGATGTAATGTTTTATAAATATCCTAAATATTTCCTCCCAATACTTAAGTGCAGGCTTTGCAAACTTCATTTTGCAATTTGCAAAGATCCAGCATTAAACCTTGTGACCAAGTTTGCTTTATCTTCCTTCTCTCATTTTATATGGTGCATTTTGGACTCCAGTGACCTGAATTCTACATCATTCCTATTCTATGGTGTCTGTAATCATCACATTTTTCTCTGTCTCCCTTCCTCAAGCTCCCAGACACAATGCATACTCTTTCTTTAGGGCAGAGCCCTTCAGATATTTTACCCCCTCTTTTTCTCCTGCCTGTCAGCCCTGGGATGCTCTGGCGGAGGCCTACTGGACGACAGGTGTGTGTAGGTGTCCACTTCCTCTGAGCAGGTGTTTCCTCTCATTTCCTGGAAAAAACACCCAATCTGACTGTGGAAGCTTGAATTTCAGCATGCCCCCTGCTCTCCTGCTGCAGTGGCTGTTTCCTGGCTCTGACTCCATTCTTCATGCTGTGGCTGTCCTCCACCCTCCCCTTCTGCCTGCCTTCCACACTTCCAGGGCAGCTCCTCCAGCTAATTTTCCCACCTGTTTTTCTTGGAAGGTCTCCAATTTCATATTCCTCATGGGATTCTCCCAGGCACATCTCTCCTCAGGCTTCCCCCTCCCACATGACTCGTACCTGTGCCCATAACAATGTCTGCCAAATACCACTCCTACCCCGCTTTGCACCTTTCCCCCTTTACCACCAATCCTCCCCTCCTTTCCTTGGTTCTCCCCCTCACCCAAGCTATACATCAGGGACTGTTCCTGCAAGTCGCACATACTTGAGTCCTTAGAGTGCAATCTCTGATCTACCTGGCTGCTTTGTTTAGTATTTTTGGACTTAGGGCAGACGTGGTCCCACTTGAGAGCTGTTTCTGATCAACCTGAGGCCTCCACACTCCCTTGTTTCTTCTCTCTTCCCTAGAGACTCCCTGCATGGCTCTGCTCCCAGCATGGGGGAGGGTGCACCAGCCTGGTTCTTCGTGTGCTGGCCTTGGTGATCCTTCCTCTTTTAGTTAGTTATTTTAATGTTGGGGCATTCTCTGTCCTCAAGTAATGCTGAGGTATGATATCTGAGCAGTTTCATTTTCCCCTTTCTTATATTCTGTTTGGGGAGGAAATACTGGGAGATGGGCACCTAGCTACTGCCATTGTCTTCAGCTACCCGGAAGCCCCCGTGTTCTCCTTTTAAATGACAATCGCTATATCATAAAAGAATTTTTCACCAGACCAGATACTTATATAGTAATAATAAAATTGCTAACATTTACTGAGGACTTACTGTGCACCAGGCATGTCCTAAATGCTTTAATATTTACATTTTAGAGAGAAGTTAAGTAATTGGCCCCACCTGCACTCATCATCATATACAATCTTCACAAAGTCTCAGGGCAGGTGTTATTAACGCCACTGTACACATGAGGAAGCAGAGGCGCAGACAGGCAAAGCAGCTCTGGGGACGTCCTAGAGCTAGAATGGTGCAAAGCTGGGATTTGAGCCTGAGCGAGAGGTGCTGAAGCTGATCCTAGATGTGCAGTGGGGTCGGGCCACCTCCCTGTGTCTGTTGTGGTCATCACCGCCTCTCCTTTTACTGGGAGCCCAGGGGCAGCAGAGGTACGGCCTGTCTGGAGTCCTTCTTCCCTCTGTGAGATTGTTTCCCACATTCACAGAGCTATGGGTCTGCCTTCTTGTGGGGCAAGGGCATTCCATGTCTCGGGCTGCCCCTCTCCTGGAATGGCAAGGGTAGGCAGCAGATGAAGCAGTCGGACAGGAGTGTCTCCGAGGGGGAGAATCTTGATCAACAACAGAGATAGCAACATATATGGACTGTACCTGATCAAGCCTCCGATTTACCTGCCAAATAGCAGAAAACACAGAGGAACTTCCTAAACTGCTCTATGACTATGTAATCAGCAAAATCTCCACCATGGATAACCTTGCAATCAAATACTGTGGGTCCTCCAAAATGTAGATTGTTAAAAATGGAATAGAAGAACAAATCTGTAGCTAAAGGGAGGATTAAAGGACCTAATTAAAAATGGACAAGGGTAGATAAGAAGGTCCAAGAATGCACAATGTGGCAATAACATTATAAATAAATGGAAGGAAATGATTTCTACGTAAGTCAGAGGGGAGGGAGGGAGCAGAGCTTGGAACAGGGCATGTGGAAGGGCTTCTGGTAACTGGCAGTTCTAGTTGTTTGATAATTACTTACTAAGCTGCACCTTGTTTTGTGGGGTTTTGGGGGAGGAGGAAAGATCCAGGATAGGATACGAACTCCAGAGGCCCAAAAGGAATAGTTGGAGTAAGAGGATGCCTGGGCAGCTCCATACGCATCTGCTAGCCTTTCCTGCAATTCTTTGCTTGCCCTGACCTGCCCCACGTCCAGGCTCTCAGGGCTGCCTGCAGCAGGCGGGCCTTGGTGGGTGCATAGGGATCTGAGGTAGCTGAACACAGATCTCAGGTGGATGCATGGGGCGTTCTGTGTGGTTTGTGGTGGTCCTGCAGGATCTAGTAGGTGGTCTCTGGCACACTGAAGGGGCTATGAACTGCCTCAGGGTTGTGCTCTGAGCTTCTCCTGATGAATTTATGCATAGTTATGGCAGTGTGCCCTGAAAATGTAAGTTCAGTTCCTGATCTCTGTGCTTCTTGGGACATGATAATATGGACAGCAATCATTAGGCTTAAAAGAAAAATTAGCTTTTCATGGCCCTTTTATTTGGGAACACAAGTTAAAAACTGAAATAATATTTGTATTATTTCTTAAAACTGCATGTTGAACCCAAAGTTATTTTGATAAAACTGTCAATTAGCCCTGGCGGGTGGCACAGTGGATAAGGCGCCAGCCTGTGAACCCAATGGTCACTGGTTCGATTCCCCAGCCAGGGCACATAACCAGGTTGCAAGCCAGGTCTCCAGCCAGGTCCTTAGCTGGAGGCAGGTGAAAGGCAACCACACGTTGATGTCTCTCTTCCTCTCTGCCTCTCTCCTTAACCCTCTCTCTAAAAAATAATAAATAAGATCTTTTTAAAAAGTCAATTAAATTATATAGAGGAAGGGAATAATAAGTTACTAGAAACTTGTTGAATAAATTGAAGGATGCAGACTTCTTGAAAAGCTTTACCTTGTTAAAAGAAAATATGCTGACCCAGAGTCATGCCTACAGGATGTGGAGCATTACTGAAAGTTATCAGAACTTTGATCTGGAGGAAATGGAAGAAAAGCTAACACAAGTTGAAATTTGTATTTAGTGTAAAATACAGGGCGGGGTAAAAGTAGGTTTACAGTTATTTGTAAGGAAAACAATTCAATCATTAATAATAATGCAAGAATAAATTCTGTGTTTTGTGTACTCACATTGTAAATCTACTTTTACCACACCCTGTATATTATAAAGAAAAGAACTGAAAGAGGAGAAATATAAACATTCAGAACTTCATGAACTGCCTGTGAAGTACAAGAAAAAGTCTCTGGAATGTAAGTAAAAATCCATTCTATGGCTGACGCTTTTTCAAACAGAATCTGACGGACAACCTTTCCCTTTCATCAAAGTGCCAGCCTCACCTCAAAGGTGGCCTTCACACTTGCCTCTGCTCAGAGTCCACCCTCCACACAGGCTCTGTTCTTCTAACTCTCCTTCCAGTTCGAGATCTTTTGTGGCCAGTGGCTCCAAGGAGGCTGATCATGGCACTGGGGCCTCCTTGCCCTGCTGCCCCACCAGAAAGCATGAAGGGCCCATCCCATGGCTGCTTCCTGCTAAGGGATTTTTCTGGCCTTCCACACCCTGTGGCAGCAGGGAGGAAAGTCTGTCCACTGAGGGTTTTTCAATTTTCCTTCCCCATAGGTTGGGTCTCCCTCCACTACCCCACATCCTGAAATTAGTAATGAGTTAACAACAAGGTTAATCCAGTCTTTAAATAAACCAATGATCAAATATCTAGAACCAGAACAAGAAATTTGAAACACTTATGTCTTTTCAAAAGCAATTTTGAATTCACTCATTGTTTTAGGAAACTGCTCTCTCTTCCTTAAGTGTTTGTTTTTGCCCAATTGGAAGTTTTATGGAATTACAATTCCTACATAAAAGGACATCCAGGTTAGCATTTCCCAAACTGTCTACACTGGAACACGAGACCCTCCAGATGCCAGGATGTGTGGCCTGATTTCTTACTGCCCTTTCTTTTCTCCCCACTTTCAGCTGCTGCTTCTTTAAGATACCTTTAGAGGCCAGAGCTACACATGAAACAGAATGTCCTGGTCCCATCCCCAAGTGAAAGGTGAAAGGAGGAGACTGAGCTGGAGACTGGCTCTGACTGCTGACCTCCTGTTCCCTGGGAGCTCCCTGCACACCTCCCAGCTCAGTCTTACAACTCAGTGAATGAGGAGAAGCCTCCGGTAGAAGAATATGTGTGCGCCGTAAAGTACAGCTTTTGTCCAGCTAAATCTCCGTGGCATCCAGTGAAACAAGAAGGGAAAAAAATGTCCTGAGGTATTTTGAAGGGTGGCCTGGGAGCCCAGTTCCAGTCAGGTGACCTCATAATCTCTGTAATTATTAAAACCTGTAGCAGCAACACAGTTTAGAATGATGGAAAAAAAGTCAAAATTAGACTCAAATGTTCTCTTACATGTGCACACATACCCACGTCGCTTTTTATCAGTTTGTGCCTGGATATTCTGGAACACTCGTTTGTATATATTAATGTCTTGGTATTTTATTACTCTTTAACTAATTATGTGGGAAACTGGCCCAAGTGAGGCCCTGGTCAGTTGAAGAAAGAACACACCCATGCCATTACTTGTTACTTTTGGCGAACGTTCCAGCTGGAATTGCGTTACATTTAGCGGAGAGGTTACGCATTCTAGCACGTCCACTTGGCCGTTCTTGGTTGCTCGAGGCTTTCACCTGGATGGTGTGGTCTTTGGGAATCTTGATCCTTGTTCAGTTTTGGCTTCCTCAGGGATGTGCTGGGACAAGTCTTCATGTAATAGAGTGTTTAGCTGCCCAGAATCCATGGTGGTCCAACTACCCGCAGTGGTGTTGCTAGGAATCCACGGAGAGTGGCTACCCAGTGCTAGACAGGGGAGAATGTCAATCTCCCACAGCCCCCAAAAAGAGAATCTCTTCCCAGAGTCATGTATTGAGAATCTGCTAGATGCCAGGTAAGAGTATCATGCAGTTTAATCCTTTCATGATGTCCCAGGTTAGGAAGGTGAAGGTTGGAGAGATGTAGCAATGTGAACGAACTGTGCATCCGGTAAGTGATGACGCTGGCAATTGGCTCTATCTGCTCCAAGTGTTCCCCTTGCCTCTGCGGACCAGCTGCCCGTTGTGAGTCAGCAGTCTCGGTTTCCAGCCAGGTAACAGTAAAGAATGACACACCCAGAGTGGGGAGCAGGACCAGTTGTTGAGTAAGGAAGGGGAGTGTATTAGTGTCCTAGTGCTGCTATATAATTTATTATTATAAATTGTAGCTTAAAGCATCACCCACTTATTATCTTCCAGTCCTGGAAGCCAGAAGACTGAAATGGGTCTCACTGAACTAAAATCAAGGTGTTGATAGGTGTTCCTTTATGAAAATTCTAAGAAGAGTCCATTTCTTTGCCCCTTCCGCCTTCCAGAGCTGCATCTCTTGCACTCCTTGGCTTGTGGCCTCTTTCTCCATCATCAAAACCAGCAATGGAGCATCTCCAACTCCCTCTGATTTCAACTTTTCTGCCTCCCTCTTCTACTTACAAGAATCCTTATGATTACATCAAACCCATCTGGATAATCTCCGCATCTCAAGGTCTTGATTAGAGACTTTAGATCCACTTTCACCCTTAAATTCCCTTTGCCACCTAATCTAACATGTCCACAGAGATTAGGGTGTGGACATTTTATGTGTGGGGACATTAGTCTGCCTTCCACAGATTCTACCTCCTCTCAATTTTATTTGAAGCTGGCTGATGATGGTACTCAGGTCTCCATATCCTGTTCTAGCATGTATACTGACCCCTGACCCCGTGCTCTCTCACCCCACTAGGTAACCTTGGGAAAGTTTAGAAGTATAGACTCTGTACCATCCCAACAGGCAAGGATGGGAGCTATTGCTCCTCAGGGATGTCTGCCTCTCAGCAGGGATTCCAAGTTGCTGCCCAGTGGTCCAGAGAGAGATCCAGCAACAATGAAGAGGACAGTTTCACCAACTGGTCTTAACAGTGGGAGGCTCAGGGACACACACAGATGCAATCATCCATCACAAAACCTCATTCACACCCATGGTGAAGACAAAGGGCAAGGATGGCCCTCCTTCAAAGATCCCACTGGCTGACCTTTTGATTTATTTTTTCCCTTCGAGGTTAACCTTATGCTTAATTGAACCTGATTCCATTAGGATAAACAAACAAAACCTTAACTTGGAGAAACGCTTGTGACATTTATTATTCCACTTTATGGATTATCGGTAGGAAGTTGGAAGAGGCAAATTTTGGCTTTTGAACAATCAGAGCTACTCAGGGTTGCAGAGGCTGCCTGGGGAGGAATTTAGCTCTGTGCCCCTGCTTGTGCTCAGGGAAGGGACAGCATGGTCCAAACGAGCCTTCCAGATGTGATTCTGGATTCTGCTGGGAAATAACACCTGGAGAATCCCCTCCAGGGTTCTTGATGAGGTGCTGGTCCTTTTATAGGCCACCTTCTCATAAGACTCCAGGATCTCAATGAAGGTAACAGTATGAGCCCCACTTTACGGATCAGAAAACTGAGGCGAGGCACAGAGACTCGACCCTGGAACACAGTTTGTCTGAGGTGGGGCTGGGAGGCCTAGTCTCTGGTGCCCAGGCCACTCCCAACCCTCTGGTTAGGAGTAAAGCCTGGATGCTCTGGGATCCCTGATTTCCTGGTAGCACTGAGCATGGAGCAAAAAAACAAAGTGTACTACGATGTATGTGGAGGCAGTGTCACATAATATTATCTCATTTAATCCCCTTAAAGTTTCTATCCTCCCCACTTTATATATGAGGAGATTCAGAGTTTAAATAAAAGGAGATTTCCAGAATTTAAATTCCGTGCCAAAGACTGCAGAGCTGTCTAGTAGTGGATAGAATTTAAAGACTCACTGAGGTTCCAAGTGGGGGGCCCTTGCCACCTGTCACGATGCTGCTTCCAGAAGCCCAGAGCTCCCAGGCACCCCGGGGAACCAGGGGGAGCAGGAAGGGTGAACAGCTCTGAAATCCATCCTCAGTCTGATTGTATCCATCCGCCTGAGAAAACCAGGATGATAAAATACTTTTGGGGGGCTAAAAACTTGCTGTAGGCATTTCCAGTAGGCATATTATTATTTTGAGGGTCACATTTTAGACCCACTGTTCACCTGTCATACTCTCATTAAGTTGGAAGTGAACCAGAGCTCTGAAGATCCTATGACAGCACTTCAAAGTGCAGGGTCCCTGGCACCTGCCTGGCACCTGGTCATGGACCAAAGACTTTCACGGTGCCTTGTCTTGTGGGCTCAGAGGGAGCCAAGGCAGGGAAATGACCTCGCTCTGAAGAAGAGTTGGATGTGTGCGATTCTGGGACATCTGTCACAGCCGGGGGTGGAAATGTCTAAGTGAGTAACTGAAAATAAATAAATAATGGACATGGGGTGATTACTCCAAGATGTTAACATTTTGCCCTCGAAAGTAGGTTTTTAAAAATTACAAGCAGCTCACAAAAAGAAAGAAAGAAAAAAAGAAAGAAAGAAAAAAACAACTGTGGGCATTAAACAGGTAACTTAATAGAACAGTGTTATTCTTTTTAATTATAAAGGTTTTAATTTCCCTTTACCCCTATTATTTCTGCTAATAAGCTTGTTGACTGGGCTGGAACTGATTATGAAAGGCTGGGAACAGATTTTATTGCCCAGAATAATATTTTTACACATTAGCATTTTACTTTTCAATTTTATGAATCAAATGCAGTACGGAGACTCTTTAAAAGTCAGGACACAATTCTGCACATTAACTCAGAATTACTTCAGTTAAGCATATAAATACACTCATCTTGAGGGTGAAGTCTGGGTCTTAGGGATGACTAATTCTATACAAACCCTTTAAGGTAGACAGGAAAATGTTTTTCGCAATCTTTGCGAACCTTAGGAAAATTGGGGGAAGAATTCTGGACGGGATTGAAGACAGAGACTGGACTACGAAGGCTTCCCACTAGTCAGAAAATCACAACGATGTGCTAAGCGCTTTGCGGCCACAGAGCATCCAGTTGGGAGGTGGGGAGCATTATAAAGAATAGGAGAAACCCAGATTTGCAGTCAAGGGTTTTTCGTTATTAAAAGGGAAGGTAGAAGAAATTATTATATAGAAGACATACGAACAGGTGAACAAACTTTTAAAAGAAGCTACAACTGAAGTGTAACTGCAGCCTAAAACTGACTTGCCTCATAACAAACTCTCAGTAAACATCTGTTGAATGAATGAATGAGTGAATGAATAGACAGAGGCATAAACTGCATATATGTATTCAAATATTTCTGGCTGATTGATGGTTGATATGGACGAATTACCAAGATGTTCATTGTGAGCTCAGCCCTTTAAGTGGTGGTTCATTTTCCTGTGACAGCCTTTCCCTAAAATACAAAATGCTGTTGGGAGGAAGCAAAGATGCCCTGTTTATGTTTCCCTGGTTTAAAAAGCCAAGACCCAAAACTTTGAAAAATTAAAGCAGATTAGCAGAATTGTTTTTTTTTTTTTTTCTTCCCAGAATTGTTTATATAAAATAAAATTCTTATTTAAAATAGCAGAACATAACTATGTTAGGGTGAACTAAATAGTTCTAAAGAACAAGCAATTAAAGAGAGTAACTGCCTTGTAAGAAGTTAGTAGCTTAATTTTTATTCCCTAGTAGTACTAGCCACCATCTAGTTTTATGCTCAGAGTTGACTGTGCAACTTTTCTCAACTAAATGTTTAGATGAGAAATGAGCCCAGCTGGTGTGAGACATTCAGAAACCTTACCCGTTTTCAGACCTACCAGGCATTTATTTAGTATAGGTTGGCAAATCATAGCCCATGGGCCAAGTTTGGCCTGCCATATGCTTTTGTAAATAATGTTTCATTAGAAAGCAGTCACTACATTCACACTACAACAGCAGAGTTGAGTCATTGTGGCAAAGACCAGATGGCCTGCAAAGCTTAAAACATTTCCTTTCTGGCTGTTACAGGAGAAGTTCTGTATCATAGTGCTGGAAACCTTCCCCTGACCCTATGCCTGTTTCCCCACAGAGGCTGAGTCAATGGAATACATCATCACCACCCCACCACCCTCACTTTCCTGCAGGCTTGGCTTCAGGGATGCTCCCTGGTTCTGTCCAGACAACCTGAGTTTAACAATATGGGGTTTGTGGGTAAAAGGCCAAGTTATCACTCTGTCCTGAGCGAGTTCTGGCTTCCTCGTTTATCCAGAAAGACAATGACTAATGAAGCCATGAAGGAAGATTGCTCTCGCCACCTCAAGACACAGGCACTCTCATGTTGAGGGAGGCAGAGCTGTGACTTTTTGTGTTTGATAGAAACCCTATGGCTCTAACTCAGTTTCTAAAATTTTACAGATCATACCTTCTAAAGCAATAAAATCAGAAATTAAAAGCACAAATATAACTACTTGAACATGTAAATACTACTGATAAATGCCTTAAATAGTTTGGGTTAAAGAATAGAATCAAAATTATACATAGTGGGTAGAGCATTTCAATTTTGGAAGATGATGGATTCCAAAGTTGAAGATAAAGGAAAAAGTTCTGGGGATGGATGGCTGGTTACACAACATTGTAAATATACTTAGTGCCACTGAACTGTACACGCACAATGGTAAAAATGGTAATTTTATGCTATATATATTTTGCCACATTTAAAAAAAGTTAGCATTAGGGGAGGCTGAATGAGGGTGTATGGCAACTCTAACGTATTTGCAATTCTTCAGTAAATCTAATATTATTTAAAAGTGAAAATTTAAAAAACTTACATATACTCCATTTATTTAGAATAGCATTTCTCAAAGTATAGTCCCTGAGATTCTTTCTCAGGGTCTGCAATATCAAATCTATTTTCATGATAACACTTAAGATGTTATTTGCTATTTCTCTTTCACTCTTTCATGAACATTAAAATATGGTAAGTTTATTCATACATTTTCAGATTCCACACTGCAACTAATCTTGAAGAAGCTACTACTTTTCTGGTTTGGTATGCTATTAAAGAAAAAGATTCACAATTATCTGAAGACTGCTAACTCATTTTTTATATTTTCCAACTACATAGCTAATGTGAGGCCAAATTGTTTTCATGTACAACAGCCAAAAATATATCTCAGTGGATTAAATTCACAAGAAGATATGAGAGCCCAGCATCTTCTATTAAGCCAGGCATGAAAATATATGTGCAAAATTGCAAAACAAAATTGCTGCACTCCATTTTTTTTTTTTTTTTTTTTTGCTTTAGGAAATACTTTTCAAAAACTGTTATTATATAATGAGTTTATTTTTTATTTAAAAACTTAATAAGTAATTTTCAAGTTTCAGCGTAAATTAGTACTGTAAATACTAATAAACATAGCCCTGGCTGGATAGTTCAGTTGGTTAGAGCACCATCCCAATACACCAAGGTCGCAGGTTGGATCCCCAGTCAGGGCACATGCAAGAATCAGTCTCAATCTCTCTCTCAATCTCTCTCTCTCTCTCTCTCTCTCTCTCTCTTTCTCTCCACCTCCACCCTCCATCCCCTTTCTCTCTCTAAAAAGAAATACATAAAAAAAAAAAATACAAGTCATACAAACAAAAGTTTTTTTGAGTCTTCCATCACATTTAAGCATGTAAAGGGGTCCTATGACCAAAACATTTGAGACTCACTGAGAAAATAACAAAATTAAATATTGAATTTACGAGAAGTTGTCAAAGTCATAAATACTTTTACTTCTTAAAAAATGGAAATTAGCCCTCAATGGTGGCTCAGTGGATAAGTGCTGGCCTGTGAACCCAAGGGTCGCTGGTTCAATTCCCAGTCAGGGCACATAACCAGGTTGCAAGCCAGGTCCCCAGCTGGAGGCAGGTGAAAGGCAACCATACATAGATGTTTCTCTCCCTTTCTTCCTCCATTCCTGCCCTTCTCTACAAAAATAATGAATGAAATTAAAAAAAAAAAAAAAAAAGGAAATCAAGGTGGAAAATTTTAAAAAGTTTATAAACTCAAAAAAGAAAGAAATACTTGCATTAAAAACTGAAAGCTAGTCCTTCAAAAATTTTTATAAGCAACTTTAATAAAGAAAAGAGCAGAGAGGATCAGCGCAAGTGAAGGCTTTGCTGGTGCCCGTCAAGGGCGGTGGGACCCCGAGGGTGCTGAGGGCGTGCTGAACATGCCCAGCCAGCCAACGTCCAGAACCTTCATTCAGGGAAGCCGCAGCCTCTGCAAGGGCCCCTCACCCCCATCTGGGGTCCCTGTTTCTGGGAGAAGGGTGCCGTTGGGACAGAAAGAGAAGAAGGACTAGAGAAGGAGATATTGATGCAAAAGAAAAGCATCAATTGGTTGCTTGCCGTACACACCTGGACCAGGGATTATATGCACCTGACGGGAGACTGAACCTGCAACCTAGATGGTTACAGAGTAGAGAGCAGTGCTGATGGTGTTCTTGAGTACCAGAGCAGCTAGAGGACAAGATAGGGAGTGTGAGACGTCTTCAGGTCCCGAAGAACTGGAGTGGTCAGCATCTGGACACAGGGGAGCACAGCCCAGAGGCAGCAGAGACCAGCAGGAGAGTAGCCCACTGGACCTGGCACCACCTGGACCAAACAGAGACCATAAAGGGTGAACAGACACCTAAACCCTTTCATTATTAATATTGATTTCTCTTTGTCTTGTGACTTTCTCCCTTTTCTTCTCTCTTTCTTTTTTTTTTCTCTGCTAAAAGCCCTCAGGTCCAGGCTCCATCTGGACCAATCAGGGATTATTAAGGGTGAACAGCCATCTAAACCCTTTCTTCTTATTATTATTATCGTTTTTATTTATTTTTTCCTCTTGTTTTGTTTGTTTGTTTGTTTTGTTTTGTTTTTTGTTTTTTGTTTTTTTTTCTGCCAAAAGCCCACAGGTCCAGAATACAACCAGATAGCTCAAATAAAGGACACACCAAGAACAGCAAGTGGAGAAAATCTGGGAGACGGCAACATTGAACTCCACAAATCTCCTATCACAGAAGGGTGCTCAACTAGGGCAAGGAAGCAAAGCAGGTTAACCAAAGGAAAGATAAAAAATAAATAAATAAATAAATAAAAAGCAAGCAAGAACAGACACCCAAAATGGGGAAAAAAAGAATCAGTCCATCACCAAAAGGAAAGGAAGAATCCCCAGAAAGACCATAAAATGAAACAGAGGCACCTGGAATATTAGATAAGGAATTCAAAAAAATGATGATAGAGAAGCTCAGTGAGCTCAGCCACATCAAAGAAAACTGTAAACAACTCCAGGAGAACTACAAAGAACTCCAGGGAAATTACAAAGAACTCCAGGGAAGTCACAAAGAACTTACTGAGAACTACAATGGCATGAAAAAGGACATAGAAACTATCAATAAGTGCCAGGAGGAAATGAAGAATATAATTTCTGAATTGAAGAATACAGTAGAAGGAATCAACAGTAGGCTAGAGGAAACAAAGAACCAGATCAGCGAGTTGGAGGATAATGTAGACAAATACTCCAAGACAATACAAGAGAATAAAAAAAGGCTGAATAAGACTGAAGAGGGTTTAAGAGAGCTGCAGGACAACATGAAACGTAACAACATCCGTATCATAGGGATACCAGAAGGAGAAGAGAAACAAGGAATGGAAAACCTGTTCAAAAAAGTCATGATAGGAAAGTTCCCTAACATGATGAGTAAAAACATTAATCCAGTTCAGGAAGCACAGAGGGTCCCAAGGAGGATCAACCCAAACAGACCAACACCAAGGCACATTATTATTAAAATGGCTAATTTCAAAGACAAAGAGAGAATCCTAAAAGCATCAAGAGAGAAAAGACAAATAACATACAAAGGGGCTCCAATAAGGCTATCAATGATTATTCAACAGAAACAATTCAAGCCAGAAGGGAATGGCAAAAAGTAATTCAAGTAATGGTAAACAAAGGCCTGCAACCAAGAATACTCGACACAGGAAGGCTCTCATTCAAGATAGAAGGAGAAATAAGGAGTTTCCCAGACAAAAAAAAGAGTAAAAGAATACATCTCTACCAAACCAGCATTGCAAGAAATGCTAAAGGGTCTGCTATAAAAATAAGTAAACAAATAAAATGAAGAAACAGAGAAAGCCAAAGAGGAATACAGACCCAAAGGGAGAAAATAGCAATGAATAAGTATTAATCAATAATAACCTTAAATGTAAATGGGTTAAATGCACCAATCAAAAGACATAGGGTAGCCGAATGGATAAGACAACATGACCCACATATATGCTGTTTTCAAGAGACCCACTTCAGAACAAAAGATAGACACAGGTTGAGAGAGAAGGGATGGAAAAATATATATCAAGCAAATGGACATGAAAAAAAAGCTGGAGTAGCAATACTGATTTCAGACAAAATAGATTTTACAATGAAGGCCATAAAAAGGGACAAAGATGGACATTTCATAATACTTAAGGGAACAATCCATCAAGAAGAAATAACTCCGATACACATATACGCACCCAATGTAGGAGCTCCGAAATATATAAGGAAAATCTTGGAAGACTTTAAGAAAGACATAGACAGCAACACACTAATAGTAGGGGATTTTAATACCCCACTATCAGTAATGGACAGATCTTCCAAACAAAAAATCCCCAGAGATGTTGTGGCATTGAACAATACTCTAGAGGAAATGGACCTAACTGATGTATACAGAGTCTTTTACCCCAAACAAGCAAAATACACATTCTTTTCAAATGCACATGGATCATTCTCCAAGATAGACCACATGGTATGTCACAAGACAAGCCTCCACAAATACAGGAAAATGGAAATCATACAAAGTATCTTCTCAGATCACAATGGCTTGAAACTAGAAACCAAATTCAAGGGAAAAACCCCAAAATTCTCTAACTCATGGAGACTGAATAAGATGCTTTTAAGCAATGAAGGGGTCAACAATGAGATCAAAGATGAAATCAAAAAGTTCCTGGAAACAAATGACAATGAACACACAACAGCCCAAAACCTATGGGATACAGCAAAGGCAGTTCTCAGGGGGAAGTTTATAGCAATACAGGCCTTCCAAAAAAGGTTACAAGAAGTTTATAAAAACGACCTAAGCACAAAGCTGCAAGAACTAGAGGAGCAACAACAAACAAAGCCCAGAGCAAGTAGAAGGAAAGAAATCATCAAGATCAGAGCAGAACTAAATAACTCAGAGATTCAAACTACAATTCGAAGAACCAACAGGTCCAGGAGCTGGTTGTTTGAAAAAATAAACAAAATTGACAAGCCCTTATCCAGACTCATCAAGAAGAAGAGAGAGAGGACCCAAATAAACAGAATCAGAACTGAATGAGGGGAAATCACAACTGATACCTCAGAAATACAAGATTGTAAGAAATTACTACAAACAACTCTATGACAAAAAAATATGACAACCTGGATGAAATGGACACATTTCTGGAAATGTATAATCTACCAAAACTAAACCTAGAAGAAGCAGAAAGCCTGAATAGGCCAATAACAACTAGTGAAATTAAAGAAGTAATCCAAAATCTCCCAAAGCACAAAAACCCTAGACCAGATGGCTACACAGGGGAATTTTACCAAACATTTAAAGAAGAACTAACTCCTATCCTCCTCAAACTATACCAAAAAATTCAGGAAGAGGGAAGACTCCCATACTCTTTCTATGAGGCCAGTATTATTCTAATCCCAAAACCAGGGCAAGATACAACTAAGCCAATATCTCTGATGAACATAGATGCTAAAATTCTCAACAAAATATTGGCCAATCGGATTCAGCAGTATATTACAAAGATCATACACCATGATCAAGTGGGCTTCATCCCAGGGATGCAAGGATGGTACAACATTCGTAAATCAATAAATGCAATACACCACATCAACAAATTGAAAGATAAAAACCATATGATCATATCAATAGATGCTGAAAAAGCATTTGATAAAATGCAGCAACCATTTATGATAAAAACCCTCAGCATAATGGGAATAGAGGGAGCATACTTCAACATCATAAAGCCCATCTATGAGAAACCTGAAGCCAACATCATACTTAATGGACAAAAACTGAAAGCTTTCCCCCTAAGATCAGGAACGAGACAAGGCTGTCCACTTTCTCCACTTCTATTCAACATTGTCTTGGAAGTTCTAGCTATAGCCATCAGAGAAGAAAAAGGAATCAAAGGTATCCAAATTGGAAAGGAGGAAGTCAAACTGTC